>JANIJG010006564.1:0-33207 GCA_024611175.1 Megaceryle torquata
AAATCATTTCCCAAAAGGCGCAACAGGGCTTTGTAATGACAAAATAAAAAAGAAATGGTTTTCTGGACTTAAAGGGGAAAAAAAAAAAAAAAAAAAAAAAAAAAGAAGCAGGGCCTGATCTATCTCCCATTGAAATCAAAGAGGATTCTGCTATTGACTTCGGTGAGAACAGAGTTCTGGACACAATCTGTGTGCAGTTTATTTGCATATTTGCTTATCCAAAATGATCTTAACTTTAACCAACAGCATGTCTAGATGTCTGTCTGGGAGTATGCCTGTACAAATGCATAAGTGTGAGTTTATAATGTGGTTTAATTCAAATTATTCTGGCATTTTAAAAGCATTTCCAGATACAAAGAGCAGCTTTGGTTGATTTCAACCCCTGAACACAGACTTTAATTGGTAAATTTGTAACTCACATTTCAGGCTGCACTTTGTATTCAATTTCACGCAATTTAAGGACACAAACAGATTTTTGCATTTGTGGTGTTAATTTTAAAATGAATTTACTATGCACTCAATTAAAATTGTGCAGCCTGTCTTTTAAAATGTGAAAAGCTCTACAAATTGCCTAACTCATCAGCTACAGTCCTACGTTTTCTTGAAGGGAAATGTCTTTGATGACCACAAGAAAATTGCAGTAAATGGCAAGTAAGATTGCCATCGCAAGTCTGCCGAAAATGCACGATGAACTCCTGATTCCTTTAGTCATGTGAACAACCCCTTTAGAACAGACCAAAGTCAGGCAAGGTGGCTTACACCAGAAGTTAATTTAGCCTGCTGTATTCTGCATTACTAAAATGAGCATGATTTTGGCTTGTAAATGGGGGGTAGAATTTTATTTCACTTTCTGAGGGGCATACATCCATTTTAGAGTAAGCCTTACAGAATAAAAGTTCACTTGACATTATAGGAAATGACATTCCCTTTTTAGATTTTCCTTTTCAAAGCATGCCTCAGATTTCTAACTTTTAGCAGAGAGCTTTTCCATAAGTAATAAAAGTCTTTAAAATTAAAATGCTAATCATAAACAAACCCAAATGCATGAATGATATAGTCTGACTGCATGACAAAAGAGAATTATATAATTCTATTTGAGTGAAATCTTTCATCTTTGATTTACAGGTTTGAGTCTGTCTATAACTGAAACCACATTGTTCCATATCTTTAATATCATGGCCTTCCCCAAAATCTTGTTTTAATTAAGGTTCCTTTCAGATTTCAGAATAAAAAGCATGACAGTGTTCACTTATGGCTTTAATATATCTTTTGAGTTTGGAAAATATATAAAAATGAACATCACTTGCTTTTAAATGCTGAGCGAGCTATCAAATACTGCAAGCAGAGTACTTCAAGGTATCTCCCAGGGTTCATTAGGTGAGAAAGTTGTAAACAAAATAAAAGTTGCTGTAGCAGAGTTTTGTTCATTTGAAGCAGTCTTTACATACATGCCCTATCTCTTTCTCTGACGGTAAGGCAACACGTGTAACAGTTTAAGCGTTCATTATCAGCTAAAGGCACAACTCTATGTTACGTTCTCAAACATGGAATTAAACAGCTAAAGTCACATTACAGGGAGATCTTGCTGCACTTTGGGAATCTAAAATAAAGCCTAAACCCTTTGAAGCTTCTTAAGCAACATCAGCTCTCTTGGTGCAGGACTACATAAAGGAATCAGTTCATATTCACATGATGACCTGTAAAAAACACCCCAACACAACCTCCACAGAAACACCTGAGCTTCAAATGAGCTGCACGTAGTTACTGAACATTGCTGCTCTTAGAGTCAGGATGCAGAAACATTTTGGAACAAACTAAAAACACATTTGAAAAGCCATCCATTTCTCAGAGACTACTTCACCTCTGTTGCACATATGGTGAGAGCTACTGTCAACTACGGAGGGTACAGCATTTTTTTTTAAAGGCAGGAGATCGCTTGTTTTAGAGAATTGTGAATGTGTTTTATGATAGAAAAGATTATATGAAATGGGAGAGGTGGCTGGGAAAAGGGGAAAAAAAAATAAAGCACCATTAAACACAGTACTTTGGGGGAATTATATTACAATAAGAAGTGCTTTCCCTTTAGCTAAAATTGCTCATTGTAATTTACACACCTTTCATTTATTCAGCTAAGAACTCATTATAAGGAGATAACAAATGGCACATAAAATGAAGGTCGTCTTTTTTTTTTTTTTTTTTTTTTCATTACCCAGAGCAAAGAAAACAAATCTATCAACAATTTAACACAGTATGAAAAAATCACCCAGTAAAAAGAATCAGAAAGTGATTCATGGAGTTTACTGAGTATTTCATTGTTTGCTGCAATTCTCGTATCTATAATCTATCATGTAGAATTTTGCAATACTCTATTTCACAATCTATATTGGTGAGTGGGTCAAACAGCATATAAAAAGCATGTTGTAGGCTCTTTCTCCCAAGCCCGTTTTACTGTAACTCTAGAATTGTAGCGGTTACATTTAAGGAATCTTTAGGGCCCTTTCAAGTCCATCCAAAGAACAAGTGAAGCTGCTATTCAGAGTTTTGTGCCCAGTGTTTATGTTCCATCTGATCTGTGCCACCCAAGCAGCAGACAAGACATGTCTGAGGGTGCTTTGGGGGGATACACAATGATGTCACCCACAGGAAATATCAGGAAGGACTTGGCACTTCACAAGGCTGGCTCTTCTTCCATGGGCTCGCCAGCAGCTCTGTAAAAATAAACAGGCAATCAGAATACGGCACAAGAGTACACAATGACATTGTAGATTTTCATGCATAATCAAAGCCGATTTTTCAGCTCTCTCTGATGTTTATTTGTGTTATTCAGTTATCCATAAATAGAGTTTCTTTCCTAGGAAGTATAAACAAATGTCAAGTGGAAAAACATTTTAGATCCAAGCAATCACTGAAAATGTTCCTGTTTATATTAAAATATGTCAGAATATTTTATAACTTTTTGACCAGAAATGTACATGCTTTGTGTCAACAGAGTCAAATAATTTAATGAAAAAAAATAGCTCTAATACTTTTATTTTACAAGCTTTTGCAACTAAAAATACATGCACTTATTTTTTCAAATGGGCCCATACCGTTAAAGCAAAATAGTTCACTAGTAGCCAAGTAGTTAGCAGTGTTTCTTCTGGGGTTCTTCTTCAGTCCTCTGCGTTTTGATTATGTGCTTTCATAAATGCATTGCCTGCCTGCCTGCCTGCAACTTCTGAGACCAAATTCTGAACTCAATCTGATCTGTTGATCAACAGATCACTGTAGAAGGTATAAATTAATAATATCAAATCAGATTATACATACATTTTGTATCTGCAAGCCTCTGGGGTATATTCATCTTAGGCAAGATGAGCTCTTTAAAACAACCAATAAGAAAATAAGGGGGACGTATGCTGAGATGGTGTAAAATCTCATAATTCCTTGTATCTGACAAGCTACCACACCTGAGGATTATGATGGCAATTATAAAATGGGAAGCATCTGAGATCACAGTGAGATCTCACTACTGAAAGGCATAAGAATTTGTACATAAGCCCTTTTTCAATTCTGTCTGGCAGAATACCATGCGACAAATGAGCTTAAGATCTCCTTAAAAATAGTCACTTCAAACAATTTTGAAATGAAGGGATAATAAATAGTAAATGCAAATTAATAAATAAAAGAGAAGTTTACCAGTTAAGTCTTGCAAACCAGTATAATAACTGGCTTCAGTAAAAAAATCCCTCAGAAAGTACAAACTCATGAGATCCCATGGAAAAAAATACAATTAATGGGGGCTTGCATGGGCTTTAGTAGTTTATTCAGCAAGGAAGCCAGAGAATTCTAAATGAATCTGGAGTTTATTAAAGTCTTTCCCAATGAAAAATTCAGCAGTGTGTCTTTAAATGATTTTATACAGATTATTCCTTTAAGGTTTGGAATGATCATAGCTAGTATGTTGAAAAATGTCAGATGCATGATAGATGAAAAAGATGTTTTTCAGACTAATTATTATCTACCATAAAAGATTATTAATCTATAAATCTGAAATATTTTTGTCCTCACCACATGGTGGAGAATGTTTCCTATGTACAGTAACCACTGCAGCTCCCTTGTTCCTGAGAGGTGTGGTGAAGCCCTCTTGCATTCCCTCTTTTTCCCTGTGTATTATTCTGGCTTGCAGTAGACACTGCTCTGTGGCAGCCAGGGTGGGATGGAGCCCAGCCTGCTGCTGAGGTTCTCAGGTATGATAAAGGATCATGCACCATGTGGGCAATTCATAATGACAGTGTACGTTGCTGCTGTGCTGACCACAGGCTTCCACTTTTGGAAGACCTGCATGTCCGCTGGCATAATGCAAAAGTGCAATAAGCCCTTGTTAAACATCCAGGACCTTAAGGGGCTGTATGGAAAGAGGGTAATTTGGAAGCAGATAGCAGGTCAGTTTTTAGTTTGTGCTGTGAGTAAAAGAAATGGGAAGAAATAGTGGTCAATAGATTTTAATTGGAGATTAGAGAGCAGGAAGGAGTGGAGCTCTGGAAAACCTCTGGAAGTCAAAGTGAGGGGTTGGGTTATTTAGAAGTATCTAGGGATGCAGTATGTGCAACAGTCTGTTCACAAGGTTTTGGCTTCTGGGACTGACACTGTAGTACACTTGAGAGATGTTCTTATTCAGCATTTGAGCCCTGGGTTAGTTTTTCACTGACGAAGGTGCTTCTGAGTATTATATTCTAACGTATTCCAACACATTCCAACAATATGCCAATATGTTGCATTAGACAGAGCCTAAGGACCAATAGCAATGTTTATATGCAAGTGTAGGATACAAGGTACTTTTTGGAAAAGGAGAGGAGGTTAGGGTGCCCTGGGAAATCCAGCTGTTGTCTCAGTGTAGGTACTCTCACAGCCTTCTATAGTCTCTTTCTGAAGCCTTATGTGTATACTTTAGCTTCATTTTATTAGTGTCAGACAAGTCACTGGATATATCCAAAGGCTTATCATTAGAACCATACATTTTTATGAGATAACAGCTTAGGTCAGAGTTTTGTGTGAGAGCCAGTGAAGTTTTAGGTCCCTCAGTACAGAGAGAAAAACACTGCAGTCCTATAACACTGAATAGTGAATCAATATATACCTGTTCTGTCAAATTCAGTTCTCAAAAAAAAAAAACCCAAAATCAAGGGGCAGAGTCTGACAGGACAAATTTATGTTACTTTAGTTACGTCAGTGTTTGTTATATCAGTTCAGTCAATCTTCCTGTAGCTGACAAGAAGTTGGCATAAAGACATAAAAAAGGAAAAAAACCCACCAAAACCTCCATCCTTTATTGTATGCTCTGACTTGGTTCCTCAGAGATGCAGCTGTGAGCTTGGGTCTGATCTGGACTGATTCCATGTGGTCAGCAGATATAGAAAGACACTGATTGGGACTGTAATGATTGTTGAACCACAACTGTGATTTTTCATTAAGGCTGCACTGTGTCTTGTTTACACTGTAAGTTCCTAGGAGCAGAGTCCTCTTGCACTTGCTTTGTTTATTTCAATGTGCTGGAAAAAGTGTTCATCTATAGCTCTCTCTGTGTACAATTCACACTATGGCAGAATGAAGAAGTCTCTTTCTGGTTAATGCTAAACTAAATGATTCATTTTAAACCTTAAAACAAAAGAAATAACTGAGGTAAAAATATTACCATATGGACAAAACCTGGCAAAACATGTGACATCTTAAGTAGTGCTCTATGGCATTTGAGAATAAATGGCAACCATATTATATATTGGAATATTATTAAAATAGTTCATATCTAGACTTTAAAAAAAGTTCATATTTAAGAATATAGATAAAGCTGGTACATCATCCAAAAAAGTAAATGTTTCTCTTACCTTATCTTTTACTACAGAATTACAGAGACTCCTCACAGCTACATCATCTCACACATAAAAATAAAAATCCAAGCTATGTTTCCAAGTCACAGAAACTGCTGCACAAAAGATAGATTTTCTGTTGTGGTATGGCTGTTTTATGCCATAATCTGCTCCTAATTTAACTCAGCTGTCTCAGGGAAGATCACTGCAATCGAAAAGTGATCCTCTGGTAGCAGAGAGCTGGGTAAAAAGAGATACGTTTCTGTGCCATGGAGATGATTCAGAGAGTGTCTGAAGACACCATATAAGGGATTCGGGGTAAGTGTATACCCTCATAAAAATGGACTTTGTATGGATCAAAGGAAAAGGAACTAAAAGTAAAAACCATCATAGTTTAAGAGCAGAATAAAGTAACTACATGTATGCTCTCAAAAGAGGAAGTAATGTGAAACTAAGGCAAATGAAATAAACTATAAACTCTGTCAAGTTAAATGTAAACCTTCAACAAGGCAGACTAAAGGAGAGTGAAGAGCAACATGTTAAAGGCATAAAAACTAATAATAACAAGATCTTTCAAAATACATCAGAAGAAATCAAAGCATAAGAGGATCATCAAGGAAGGAAGGACACAAAAGCAAAA
The DNA here is from genome assembly GCA_024611175.1 of Megaceryle torquata. Classification (NCBI taxonomy): domain Eukaryota; kingdom Metazoa; phylum Chordata; class Aves; order Coraciiformes; family Cerylidae; genus Megaceryle; species Megaceryle torquata. The sequence continues at coordinate 6,487 of JANIJG010006564.1, forward strand.
TGAACTAGTTATATCTGTGTTCACTAGAGAAGTGTCAGGGAGATTTTATTATTTGCAGATGAACCATCTTAAACTGAATCAGCACTAGAACAAACTGGTATATTAAACATTGTCAAATTTCTAAAGCAGATTAAATTTGTCCACCGAGTTCTAAGGGAATGCAATTATGATGTTGATAAAGAAATAATTATTGAGCATATTCAACCCCTTTACTCAGCATGTACACGAGGTAGAGAAGGTAAGAAACACAGCTCCCCTTTTGGGAACTACAGGAGACAGAGCAAGCTTGTATGGAGAAACTGAAAGCAGCTATATTCAGTGATAGAATTAGAAGACATTTAGGTAATAGTAATTTGGGTAAGAGTTATGTCTTAACACTTATGGAGAGGAAAGACTTATAAATTTATTAGCAGTTTCTGTTCAAAATGAAGGCTGAGGGATAAATGATACCCCTGTGCAAAGAAAGTATTTCAGCAATTTTATCCAAATGCTTTTGATGAACCTAGGTTATTAGAGAAGGTCATCCCATAGATTAACAATCCATCAGAAATAGGAGATGGATAATAGTATTGGTGAATTTTCACCATTCTCCAGAGCATCTCAAAAGACTATGCAGACTACCAGTCTGCAGATTTAGGTGATAATGTTTGTTGATGATGGCAAATTACTGATACTGGTCAGCTCTAAAGCCCAGAAGAACCATTTCTGTGTGGAAAAGAATGTATACTAACACAAACTAACAAACAATACACAAAACAGGGGTGAAGACAGCCTTAACTGTTTATACACAGTGATGACTACAACTGAGAGCTTGGAGTTAAAAGGTAGAAGAGCAGGAAGAAACAGAAACAAGAAATCCCCAATATGAAGCTACTGTGTAAATCCACAGAGTCCTGCATGTAGTTCTTACTCTACCTCAAAGAAAACTACAGAAGGCACAGAAAGGGCCAAGAAACTACACAGCCTTGAGAGAGCTGAAGCCTTTAAAACCAGAAATGGAGCAGAGACTCCAGTAAGAAAATAGCTGCTTTTATTTCTTACAATGCAAGAACTAGAGGCTCCCCAGTGAACTTATCAGTTAATAAGTTTAGAGAAAATAAAAAAAGAAGTGCAATGCCTGATGAGGCTGTGGGGTTCACTACCTGAGTGTCAAACTGTAAGTTGTTTCAAAAAAAACTTTGAAAAGTTTATGTCTGGGTGGGTATCCTGGAGGCTTTTACAAAAGATGGGTCAGATACTGCTGTTGACATCTACCAACTCACCAGAGCAAGGCTGGCCCTCAAACTCCTCTGCTCCTTGTTTTCCGTATACACACACCCCTGGGGGATGGGAGAAAGGTGGGCAAGATAAAGCTGCAGCCTGACCTGGGGAAATTGTTCTTAAGCTCCTGAGCCTGGCTGTGATTTCAGATCCTGTGGGGTATGGCCAGATAGGTGCAAGTTACTCAGCACAACTGAGGTGGATAACCAAATAATTAAATGCTAAGTGAAGCTTTATGAGTTGATAAACAAACATAGCAAGTAACCCTAGATTGTGGCAAGCTGAATCCCATGATCCAACCAGTTCTGGTATATAATAGAATTTTTGTAATATAATGCAATGTGACTGAAACTGCAACTGGTAGCTCTATAACACTAAAGTAATACTTAAAAATTACTCTTTGTTTTCATTTCCATTTGAGTAAAATCTATGCTTAGCTGAGTGAGGACCATAAAGTCAAATTCTGATAAATGTCATTCTCAAGATTTACAGTTTGCTGTAAATATAGTATGTGCAAGACATCTCCCTTCATACCCTTTTATTTTTCCATTTTAAGAAGAAACATACAGAAGCTCCAATGTACGAGGGACAGAAATGTACTGAGTATTTTCATAGCAGCATTTCTGAAATGGATGTTTGGCCAAAGAAGAATTCTAATCAGCTAAATCTCTACTTCACATAGGGAATAAGCAATTATCAACACACAAAAGTTATGGTAGTTAGAAATGTTTTATAGGGCATGCTTGTTCCTTTAATTGCATCTGTATTTAAATCTCTGTTAGCATCATGCATGTTTTCTTTCCTATCCACAAACTCTTTTTTCTATATCTGTTCTTTTCTGAAGTCTATAATCAAGTTTCAATTGGATCTTAAAAATGCAGAGTTGTGCTTTGGTAACTTAAAACACCAAAAGCATAGCAGCTTTTCACGGTTTTCTTCATTTAGCCTGCCAGAGAAAATAAAATAAAAAAATAATCGGCACTGTCACTTGAAGAAAAGAAAGAGAGAGAGAAGAAAGAAAGAGAAATACTTAAGATGGGCCTTAGCCAGGAGCATTTCATCCTTTATTCATCAGTGGTAAATGAGTCAGATATGAGTTGGCCAGGAAAAGAGCTGCTTTACCCAAAATCTGAGTTTAAAGTGAGTCATCTCACTCCAAACACCAATATATCCTCCAACATAATTGGCAAGAGTTTCCCACAAAAAGACTCTTGCTGCCACTCTCTTCATCTGGAGGCTTGACCAAGCAAAGCTGAAGTCAACAGGATCTCTACCATCAATTCAGTGAAACAGAGTTAGAGACGCAGGCCAGAATTGTCAGCCTGGCTGACCGTGGTGAGAATTAAGAGAAAGTAAATCAGCTCCTGGTATAATGAAGGAACCCTTCAGGCTGCCAAGTCAGCCATGGCACTTTCTGCTCTTACCCTGTCTGTCACAACCAACTTTCCCAAAGAAACATTCAATGCAAAGGCTTGCAGGAGGTCTTCAGAAGATGACACCCATCTACAGTGGCCTTATCAATAGGACTTGAGAGCCCAGACAACTCCTAGCACCCCTGCAGCTCTGTTGTTTGCCATAGAAAGGGGCTGGAGAAGAAGCATTGCATACTTGGTCCTTAATTACAACAAACATAAGAAATGTGAAAAAGCAAAGTTAGACTCATCCCAGCATTACTGCAGTTTGTGTATGTATGTGCCTATGAAGTGAATGGCACATTTTTGTGAAATGAATGAAACTATGCTAGCATGAAAACAGAATGTGCAATGTCAAACCAGTGCCTGGATTCATGATCCTGTGCTGGACTTTAATTCATGCTCAAAGTGCAGCCAGGTCCTCTTAGGTCTCCCACCATCTCAGAGGACCCTCAAAATCAGACCTTCAGGGTGACCATTTTTGATTTCATACTCCCCCTTACACTCAGCAGGAAGAAAACAAAAAATAATGATGTCCTGAAGCCTCAGCAAACTCAGCTCTCAATTTTGGCATAGTAGAACAGCACTTATGTTGTCCTGTCACTTTCTGATGGCAATCTGGCTTTGGGTGACTTCTTTGTGGGTTACAAAGGCGGAAACAGGTTTAGGAATGCATGCATATATAGGGGGGTTCTTGTGCTGCTGAAAAATCTCTGCAGCACCACAGAAATTTCAAATGAAGCCATTTTTCCACAGAACTGTTTGTCACAACAGATTCAACCCTGTAAGAGACAGAACTGATGAAGTGTAATGAATCTGGCAGCCACATGAATTCCACTTGTGCACATTTCAGCACATTCTTTTTTTTTTTTCCATTTCTCTCAGCTTCGCCTTCAAATTCTGTTTTCAGAATGGGTGGAAACTGTCACAGGTGATCAATAAGTAGTAATAAACACAATAATTAAGTTCAGTGTTAGTCAAAGAGTTAGTTACTTTCAAACCATATAGGATCAGTAGTTGCCCTCAATGGCTGTAGCTTTATTTGAGTGGAGGAGCAAAACAAATAAAATTCTCGATTGTTCTGAGCAATGTAAAAATACATAAAACTATACCCTTTTTGAGATGATTTAAAGCTTTGCTTTGCTTGACTTCATTAGTTCCAACACTTTAAAATTCTTTATATCTCAGAGCTCTGCACACATGAGCAGGCCAGGGACCTTTCTGTTCCTGGCTAGAAGAAGTGTCTTGTAATGGTAGCAAACTTATGTGACAAATCTTACATTATTCCTTAGCTGAACACTTATTAGCACTCTCACAAATCTAAGATACATCTCCCATTTGCTGTAGATTCTTCCATAAGCTTTTATGGCTTTGTTTGCAATATACTAGCAGAACAATAGCCAGAGCATATTAAAATATAATTACAATTGGAAAGGTAATTATGTTAATTCTGTGAACTTTACTAGCTAGCTCTGCTCTCTGTGTCTCTTTAAGCCATGTCTGTTGATTCATTGACAGATGAGCACTCCCACTGTTGTGAGAGACATTCATTCCCAAACACATCCATACTTTTAGCACTTCACTATTCCCCTGGATGCCTATCAGTTCACTTCTGATTAAAAGAGACAACGCGTGAGGCGAGAACTGAATCAAACAAGTAGCTGTCGTGATGTAGGAGCCATGGATCCTTCTGGCTTCACTCCCACCACTGCTGTGCTACCCACAGTTCCCTCCTTTTTCTCCTGCTGTTACACAGCCCTTCTCCACAGACTCATCCTCCTTGATGAGTCTCCTTATAAGGATTTTTTTCTCCTTTCCTCCTCCCTCCCCTGTTTTCTCTGTGTGATGGGAACTGAATTATTCCACTGTATTTTGGGTCTTCTACTGGCAAAGGCCAGGAAAATTTGTCCTTAAAATGAGTAAATAGGGAACTCTAAGAATTTCTGCAGTGGCTTTTCGGATTTCTAACAACTCTTTGAAGAAATACTGTTTTGTAGATGAGACAGTATTAAGTGACTATCATTTTTTTTTTTTTTCATTTCTGATTGGCAAAATCCACAATAGCAGTTACTGTATCATTTTCTCAATTTGTGAAATTGAAAGCAATCTTCATTAACGTAAAAAACAGCTGACAAGACGGAAAAAAACCAGTGTTCTCATACTTTGCTGGTGTACCTTCATCTTGGTACACAGAAAACATTGGCCCTAATCCTGGTCACGATTGCTCTAATTTTTATACTGGCACTGTTCCATTGCTTCCAGGGAAGTAGTTTTTAATGCCTGTCTAATAGCATTTAATAATGATTTAAGTCCATCCTTATTAAATTTATCTGACCGTGTGGTAAATGCCTTCCTAGAAAATTAAAACTAAAACAGGTTTGAATATGTTCCAATAAGAAGAACACTGTTGATTACACTTGATCATGTCTGTTTTCCTCATATGGATATTACATGTTTTATGTAGTTGAGAGTGCTAGACATGGGGAGAAAAAAACAAGGTTCTTGTACTAATCATAGACATTAGTAAATAATTACACATGCCAAAAAAAAACCTGCTACCATAGAATACTTCTGCACTGGAGTGGCCAAGAGAACTCAAACCCAGTGATGAAAAATTCCTCAATTAGCAAATAACTTTGAAACAGCTCTTAGTCTAGCTGTCTTCTCCATCTCACTTGACTGGAGCATAAGCCTTGTCCTCTACAATATTTTCACACACTTACCTGCTGCCTTCCTGAGGAATACACTGCTCAACATCCACTGAAAGAGAGGCCATAGCAGATACTGTTTCTGTCTCCTCCCTCTCCTGTTTCTGAGACTCATCCAGAGCACAATCCACTGGCACAGAGTATGGCTCCACTGACTTCCAGTACTTGCCTAAGGAAAACACACATAATAATTTATGGGAATTTTAGCTACCATGGTGGTACAAGCACAGTAATCAGTTAGTTCAACATTGAGTGATTATAATTTAAAATCACTGTGGTGTAAGCAGTACAGTTTAAATTTCAGACTGCAGTGAAGAGGTATATTTCTGAACCTAGGAATGCCAAGTTGGAAAGTGCTTTCATTCCAAGAGCTGTGTCACACCCTTCCCCAGAAGGTAATAAACTGGAGGAGTAACGCACAGACTAATGAACTCATACTGTCAGACAGGCTATTGGCTTTATCTGCATAAGGTGAAGGGAGTTCAGGTCAGGGTTAATACCTAGAAGCTCTGATATGGCAGGCAGTTGATGCATATACAGCAAACAGGACTAGAAAAATGAACACTGTTGTACAAAGTGCTCACACAGCACTGTCTTCAAAAGGAAAAAAGTCAGAAATGCCAGCTTGGACTGAAGTGATGTTTCCAGAACAATCAGGTTTGTTAGTCCTGGACGTTCTTTCTCCTCCAACCTCAGGGCGTATACTAGAACAATAATTTATTTAAAACGCTCATATATGAACTGGCTGCTGCTGGAAAGCTGCCAGATATCATAAGGAATAGAGCTTTCTGGTTTGCTGTGTAAAAACAGAGCAGTGGATTAAAAGCATGAATATCCTCAGCTTTCTGCCTAAAACAGAAGAGATAGAAGCTTCTCAAGCAATGCAACAATAACAGCAGGTGACATCGTCAACATACAAAATGTTCTGCTACTGCAGTGCTATTAAGAAACAGAGGTTGATTAATGGTAACCAGATGAACAAGTAAGAATTTACATATGTATTTCTTACAGCCCAGTAATCCACATAGCACATACTAATTGCCAGGTGGATGACACCTGGAAATTAGGAGCTTTGGAAAGGCTGGGAGCTCTGGACCAGAGCTTATTCAGTGTTTAGCAAGAAGCTTCCAGCAGCTGCTGCAGAGGTTGGGTCAGGGTACTTATATGGGAATTAGAGGGTTTCAACAGCTGTGAACAAGAGGGATCAAGTAGGGGACTTTTCTGAGGGCTAAAAGGACGATACTGGCAGCTGGGCAGAGAGCTGAGTTGAGGTGCTTATCCGAAGGGTAGCTGGAGGCTTTGACAGCTGGGACACCAGGCCTGGGATGGTGCTGCCTGTGCTGCACAAAGGCTGCTGAAAACTCCCTCTTTGGTAACACAGATCTCAACACAGTTTCAGGCTTTTTGAAAGATGAACTTTTCCCTCCAGTGAGAAAGCAGCTGTCAATAAAGCCTGAAAATATCTTTATTCAAAAACATCATTGCAAGATGAAAGCCCAAGTCAACCTGCAAGAACAACTAGTGAGCATGGCCAGAGTGTTTCTTTGAACTCTAATAGTGTGCATGTTTGAGTAGTTAGTAGAATATTTAAATAACATAGACCTTCTGGGGATAAAACGTAAAGTGTATTAAGTATCCTACAAAGTTAAGATTAAGTGTTAGGAGGTTGGCTTTGCTCCAAAAGCATGAAAGACGCAGCTAAAAAGTTATGTACATAAGAGTAGGCTCAATGATTGGAGCCTGGCAAATTTTATAAAAACAAGACAAAAATATTCTCTATTATTACCATGCTCAGAGACCATATTCTCTACTCATTAAAAAATACACTAAAAAACAAACAAAAAAAGTTATATGAGCATTCCACAATGTTCTCACAGATCATATGTGCAAAAGTCAGTCTTTGCAATATACACCCAATTCAAACCCTATAATTTATGAGCTAAATGTTCACAGAGTGGGAGGGGTTTTTGTTGCAGAAACAGATGTGCAAGAAAATCAAATCTGTTGGCATGGGAATAATACCCCCTCTTGCCTATAAAAGAAATGAACCCATGTTCACTGCTGGAGTTTCAAGGGCTCTTATTCATAAAATAAAATATTAGTACCCAGCTACCACTGTGTTGCTCTCCTGCAGCAACAATAAAACAGCATCAGTGAGGATTGCTACATTGCATTCATTCATTCACACACAGGCTCACACACCGTCTGCCCCCTGAATCCTGACTTGTAACACTAAAACTCAGGGCCAATTCAAGCATATTAGAGGGCTCTCTGTGCCCATTTAACTGCCCTTCACTCCCAAGCGATTGGTGGTTTTTCTTGCTTCCTTGCACTGAGAACTGTATTATGAGAGGGGCTTCAGTGATAAAGAGGGAGAGCAGAGTCAGGCCAGGAAGCAGGTGGCAGCACCTAAGCTACAGTGGAGGGTCTTGGAGAAGGGGAGTAACATGGCAGGGTGTTTGTGGTTTGTGGGAGGAAATTTTAAAGCAGTCCCAATTAAGAGCAGCATTTGACTGTTAGGAATAGCATTAGGAATTGTAGCAGGTAGCAGAGGGTTCCTCATGCAAAGAGGGCTTTCTGACGCTTGTGAAAAATAAATTGTAGTTTTTTCTTTAAAATCAGAAAGTTGTGCCTTACAAACACCTGTGTTAAGCAGAACACCTCTGCAAACTTCTTTTTATAAGGACAACATTTATATGTTTTGCATAAAACGAACAGGGCTAGCATGTATTCTCAACCAAAAGATTTGCAGGCAAAGTCTTGTGGAATGGAGAAGCAATCACAGCATGCAGCTGCAAAGGAACTTTGTTAGAAACCCTAGGTATGCTGTGGATTGACAATTAAATGAGCTCTAAAAGCATCTGCCTCAAACTGCTTACATCTCTGAAAATGCCATTTCTACTGTGCTATACTGGAATGTGAAATTCTACCAGTCCTGTTACATTCATTGAGATGAACTTGGTGGAGCTCAGGGGAAAGAATGAAGCACACTGCTGGTTTCATTCATACAAAACTTGAAGAGCAATCACGGCTTGCAAGAACTAACAGTGAAACCAAATCAGTCTTCTAGGTATGCTTTGGCTTTCAGCATGAAAATATGCTTAAGTCTCCCTCAAAGATTTGTGGGAGCACTGATTATTACCAGGAAATAATAAAAGTGAATGTTTCTGTCACTGCTACAGGCATTTGTAATTCCTTTTCACAAAAAGCATTTGGACATGCTGTACCATGGCTTGCTTGAAAAAAAAAAAAACCCAACAGTTTGGGGGTGGTATTTAAGCTAGTGAACAGGATTGTTTAGAAATAGCATATTACATGGGTGTGGGAACTACTACTTCCAAATGTATTGCATTTCCAAAGGAGTTTTGGATCACTGTCACAAACAAAACGTTTATATAAATTCCATTCTAGTTAGAAAAAAGTTTTTTTCCCCTCATTGTCTAACTAAGTATTGTATCTTCATTTTTTTGCAGTTAACACAGAGGAAGGACTTTTTTGGTCTAAAATACTCCTAATGTTCATTATCAAAGTTGGATCACAGAAATACAAACTCAATATACATGCAAGCAATCATCAAAACAAACCAGGATTACTCAGTATCTCTTGAAGTACTACCCCACAGCCTGCATAACTTCCTATAATATGCAACATGTACATGCTTCTCTTAATTCCATCTGAAATTATGTAACCTCCATAAAGCTGCAGTAAATTCCTCAATGCTGCTTGCCAGCATCCAATCATATTCCTCTCTAATACTCGATCCGTCTCCAGATAAAATGATGTATGCATAACCTTTTAGGTAATAGCTGCAAGAAAAGACAGAATATTGTGTATAACAGCTCCAAACCCCGAGCAGCTCAACTTAGGTTTCAGAACAGGCCACTGTACCAGCTCAGCTCAAATCTAAGCTTATTCTGAACAAGCAAAGTTAAGCCACTCTGCTGAGCTCTGAACCATGTTTTTAGACACACACTATATAGTGGTTCCTAAGTCCCTTCCTTCTTTCTGAACTGCCATCATTTCTGTGTATTTCTAGTAAGACACTATGCCTTTCTAGGAAGAGAGTGTATTCATTTATTTTCCCCTCAATTCTCCTTTTTCTTTTGTTTCAGATCTATTTTCATTGAAGATAGGTCTTATTTCAAATAGAATTGCATATTCGTTCTTCATGTCTTTGTCCCGCATGCAGCTTTCTGTGCTTATTATCATTTGCGAATTTGCTTTATATTGCATAGTACATTAATTTCTTTACCTTTTTGATCCTTCCAGATTATTAACAGGGAGTTTTAAGAAAGATACCAGCTCATGAGATACCCTAGGACATGCCACCCGTAAAAAATTACTTACTGGAATTTGTCATATGCGACTGATTTACTTAGAGCATTTGCATAGCTGGATGACTGCTGGATATGAAGGATGAATTCTATACCTACAGTGAATTTTAATTGTCACTTTACAGCTAAAAATCAAACAGATAATTACTGCATGATCAATGCATAATGCATGGTGGTCCTTTCAAAAACTTCATTTATTTTATACAGATGAATCCCAACTATTTGTGATTCATCTAACATGAAGTGAAACATTTGTTATCCATTTGTTATTGTTAAGAAGCCAGTGAACGGTAGAAGTCAGGAAGCTCCCACTGCCTCGGTAAAATGGCAGAGAGCGGAAGATTAGATAATTTAAGGGAAGTCTGCTCAGCTGGATTAAGGCAACTGATGGCAACAAGAAAATTTTTCATTGAGACCAGAGAAAATGCCCTGAAATGTCTGGGTGGTGGAGCTGGGGTCAGGGAACACAAGCAGTCAAGTACCCTCTGCACAAGAAACAGAATAAAATAATGTATTTGTTAGCATTGTTCCATGGATCAGTGCCTATTTTGAGCTTTTTAACTTTATCTCAAGCTCCTATACATCTCAAAGCAAGTAACTTGTAAAGGGCTGCACACACAATCTGAAAAAACTATTTGGTAGAGCTTTAATTTACCCGTCTGTATCCTGTCCCTCACTGACAAACATGTATTCCATCCAAGCTGCTCTAGAATGGAAAGATTTGGGAATATTCTAGAATCAGAAAGCTCTAAATAATTTCAGTGAGCTAGTTTTTCAGGGCTAATACACATCAGAAACAAAGAGATGTCAAAGAAACAAATATAAAAGCACATAAATACATACACATACTAGACACAGAATGTTGGTTTATACATGAAACATTTGCCCACTCTTTTCTCTGAAACAATAGTTTAATGTCTATGATATTAATTAATAATAAGAAATACCCTAAACCCACCAACCCACCAACACAAACTGAAAAACATACTTTGAATTTCAGTGGTCTTTTTTAAAGAAGCTATTGCATTCATATTGGGGATTTGGTGCACAATATCTTCCGGGAGAGGCTCCAGCTGCAAGAATAGAATAGAATAATATAAATTTTCAATAAGCCACAGGGAAGTAAAACAAACTGAAACAATCTAATCCTCAGGAAAAGCTCAGCCCAAGAACTGGTTAACATTTTGCTGGTATCAGTTCTAAAAGTATAGCCATGATTTTGTTTTCTGTTTTCCAGCCATGTAATTGAATTCCAAGGGGCTTTTCTATTGGCTGCAAGACTAATCTATGGAGTCTCTGAAGCAGGTGCATGTCTGTGTATTATTCATTAAAAAAATGCTAGTTATTTGTGTAATTTTTGTAGGTTCCTCACAAACCAAATTCCACTGCGTCTGTATACGCAGCTGGGCACTCCAAACAAAACCTTGCTGAAGTCACATGGGAGCTGAAGAGTGCACTCTATTATCTATTTTTTTCTGGTGTTATTACATCTAACCATCTTACACATTTTAAGATTTATAGGGGAAAATCATAAAACACAGCTGCCTTTACTAGCTTTTCATTTACTTCAAATAAAATAGTAGATAAAAAGGGGTTATGCAGATCAGCAGTACGAGTTCTCGAAGTTTTTTTATAGACTCAAATGCATTTTAATTAGCCAGTTTTAATTGTATATTCTTTGAGTAGGGTTGCACTGTAGTAAATTAGTAGAAGGAAGTGTTCCGTTGCTGCACAGCTATTTTTGCCCTGCAATGGATAGATGTACCAAGCAAACTATTTTAAAATTCATCTACATCTGCTTTTTTGACCCCTTTCCATACATTTTCTTCTAGAAAAAGCATAAAAGATTGTTTGGGCTAAATGCCTCTTCCTGTACTGTAATAACTATATTCTCATTGAACTATGCTTAGAGTCCAGCCAGTTTTCACACTTCCCTGCATAGGCTGCTAAGGCTGGGTGCGGAGGCGTGCTTCCTGCAGAACCAGGAGTAGCAACTGTGTCAAGGTGGACAAGGGAGAGCAATATCAATACCAATATCTCCTCTCTAAAGCTAAGGATGTTCGACCACTGTTGACAGGAGACATCTGTACTGCAGACAAAACTCCTTTCTTCAGCATGCCTGAGTCTACTTTAAACTAGGTCAAGTGAAGCCCACCCAAGGAGCTTCCTCTGTGAAGTTAAAATAGTTTAGTAGCCATCATATATTGTCCTCTGGGGTGCTACTGCTGCACTGCTACCCACCAACTAGATAAAATCAGCTTTGATCCAAGTACACAAACTGGGAAGTAACTGCAGTGTAGATACTCCCTTAGTGGTGCTATTTCAAGCAAACTCAGCTACAAATCCCAGAACTTCTGGGATCCTACCATTATGATCAGCAGTGAATGCCTGTTGGTGATAAAGGCATTGCAAATATCACCAGTCTTTTGGAGTCTTGGTAACTAAAATGAATAGGGCTGTTTATGTCATTATTTCCTTAGAATCCCATATGGGATTGCAGCTGGAAGATTTCCTCGTGGCTAGAAACAATAGCACTATGTTTTGTTTTCAAACAGCATAAATCACTCCATTCTGCACAGTGAGCAAGTGTGCAGAGAAGTGCTGGTAGGACCTGACCGGGTCCCAACTCGACTTGCTTACTGAGGAGGCCATACCGAAAGGAAAATTGTTACTATCTAATATGTATCATGGATTAGAACAAAGACAGCGATTATAATAAAAATAATATTTACAGATATATTTGCAATTCTTAAACCACATTTACTTCACTATCTTCATAGGTTACTGTGTTTGATAACACTTGCAGGTACCTGCGGTAAAACTGTATTTAAGAAAATGCTCACCAACAGATCAAGCTTCATAGTAGATAAATAGCACTGGCTTTTACCACTTGTTATTTTCTGTTTAAGGTATTCTATCATTTGGTGAGGAACAGGACAAGATTCTGAAGTTCTCTTTGGTTGTACTGGGTGCAAGAACACAGAAGGGGACACAAATAGCAGCTTAAGGTTCTGTTTTGACAATTTCCTAATTCCTAAGGCTTTTACCGAGTTACTCCCCTGAAGCAGAACAAAATAGCTCCAGGCTATAACAATAGGAATAATAGTACAAGGTATGGAATTGTTAGACTGAAAGATGTGAGATCTGTGTCTTGCTTTGCCATTTGACTACATTGAGATTCTTTCTGCAGACCTCTTGTACTATTTATTAAGCTGGGAGCAACTAATGTGGAAATACCTAGAGGAGATTTCCTATTAAAAGGTGACTATTTTGTTGCCTTTGTCAGAGCTGGATTTTTGCAGGACACAAAAAGTCTTGATTTTTCCTAATATATCAATGACATCTCTTTATTTACCAGTCCAAATTTATTTATTTATTTATTTATTTTTCTTTAACAAGTGGGCTGCAATTGAACATCTAGACATACCAGATGAGTATTTAGAAATGGCAGATGTGTTGTGTTTTTAGAAATCAGGATAAACTAATGAATCATTAAGGAAAAGACAAAAAAGGGTCAAACATCCAACAGTTATCCCAATCATTACTCCATCTGTTAGCTCTACTAACAGATCTGTACATGATATAACAGTCACATTTGATTATTTCCTTTTTTTCCACAAAACTTTCATTTTGTATCCCAAGCTCAGCTTCTGCCTGGAGCTACTCTGCTTCCTCACCCTTAGTGATAGCCACGTAGACCTTGGACCCTCTTCCATATCAGGGAAACTTTATCGGGCTCCCCAAGTAACTTCATTACATCATATACCCTGCTCAGCCCAAAATGCAGTACCATTAAAAAAATCACTGTAGAAATAAAGCCAGTGGGTTATGGCAGCTATTTCTATACACTTTGAAATGAGACTGTCTGCATTTGAAAGAATGATCTCTGTTGGCAGCCATCCACTGGTTGGATACAACTGTACAGACATAGGGGTATCCCTGGAAAATATCAGCAGTTAGACCAAACAGTGAACAAAAGAAATTGCTCTACACCTGGCACATATGGCACCGTTACCTTCCCTCCTATACTTACTGGCATTCAGATCATGAAGTCTATTAAAACTGGAGGCTAACAGAAAGGAAGCTGAAAACAGCACTGGAAATACATCGTCAGGAAAGAAATCTTTCAGAGAAGAACAGCTCAAGTCTGCAGAAATAACCAAACCACTGGAGAGACAGTTTGGACCAGACACAAAGGGTCACATTTTCAAAGCTTTTACGCGGCTGAATTGGACTTTTGTGCCCAAAGTAGCAAATGAAAGTAGAAATTGTGTCCACTAATAATTTTCAAAGGAGGAAAACCAATGTAAATTGGCAAAAATCATTTGGGCTGCCAAAGTCTGCCAGAGGCATATCAACAAATGTTTAAAGAAGGAATTAACGGTGGAAATTTCATGTGCCCAGAAAGTGATCTGAATTGATCCTTGGGAACGTGAAAAGGATCTAAAACTACAGCAGTCTGTACTGATCTGGAAATTCTAGCAATATCTGCATTGTCCTTAGCACTGTCATGTTTTAAAGTGCCAAGATTAGCTCCAGTGAAGATTTCTGTGGAGTGCAATAACTGATCAGTGAGGCAATTACAAGCAAGAAGCAAGGGCCGTAGAATCCATACAGAAGCAGAGGAAGGGGACAACGCAGATGGGCTCTTCAGGGATGCCTAGGCCTCAAGAAGAAGCTTTACAACCTTTTTCCTGGTACACTGTGCAAGAAGCATATCAACACAAAGACTGGACCTTGTTGCTTATGGGGTTGCCTAGGATTACAGAAGACTAAGTTTGAAGTTCTCAGAAATCCTCTGTGTTCTTACATTAGCAATCTTCTCAAAGTTTCTGCACTTTCTGTTTTTTATATAAGCACTTGAGGCATGCATTTATGTGATCCACTGTTATAACGTGGGATATAAAGGAGACGGTTTGCAGTAGGGAATAGGTTCAAAGGCACAAAGGGTCATTAGCACCTTCAAGTCTCCAGAAGCCAAGGGATGTCAAGGAATTATGTAACTTTGGAATAAGAATATTCTATTTTTGCTTGGCCAAACCACCTCCTGACTAGCACTGCCCACCTTGGGGACTTTGATGTCACCATGATGACCTCTGGCACAAGCATTGCTCCAGTTTCCTACCACATCTAATTCTCTATTTCTGGGCCAATTTCTGGACTCTGTTTATGCAAGCAGCAGTTTACAGGTGGCTTAGACTCAGAATTAAATTGTTTTCTGGTCTTAGACTTAGATAACCTATGAGGATCTGAGATCATGACCAAGATTACCATACAATTTAAAATTGATCTCAGGCCATATTCACTTCCATGAATATTTCCAGTTTGGAAAGAGAAATGCTTACCTGTTCTGGTAAATAACCCCTTTAAACACAGTCCAGGCCCTCTTGGCAGAGCCCACTGCCTAGCTGGCAAGCAGCCTCAGATTCACACTGAATTCCACAAAGGAGAAAATGCCAACTTTTCATCATCAGCAGGAAAGCTGCAGAGTATGAGCTTTCCACTTAAATTACCATCCTCTCCTAAATGCCAGCTCAACAGATTGCAAGAAAGCAGCACATACTTCACACTCTGCAAGAAAATTGTCTAGTATAAGCTTTCAAGCATGCTTGGGAGCCAACCAATCACAATGTTTTGTCAACTTCTGCTTCAGACTGAAATTCAAGCCAGAAGAATATTTACTAGAAGATGTTAAATTTAGTCACTTAAAAATGTTTTTGCACTTAGGGCCAAATTCAGCCTTGGCCACCACAGTCAATGAGAGCAGACATGCATCCTCTCTGTGCCTTTGTTGCAGGGTCCTGCTGGGCAGAGCACACTGTGGATTGTACTTCTCTGTTTCCTCTATGCAAAGAAGAGCATGACCCTGTCTGCAACTAATTATCGCTTGCTATACACCATAGCAAAGCTGTACCATGTAGAGCTAAGAGATACTACCCAAACCTGTAGACAGAGCAGAGGACCATGATATTAGACTGATTTCTATGTCCAATGGAAATATCCTACCTGGATGCTAGAAAGGCGATGGGAAAAGGAAGAACTAAATCCTTATTTTTTGACTCAAGAGCTTTGTGCTTGAATGAATCTTCCTTACTCTATCTGGCTGAAGAAGAACCTCCAACTGAATGCAGTTATGTTGGAAATAAGCTGCAGGATTTAGGATACAGAACTCAGGGAAAGCTTATCCTTGAGGGATTTTTAACTCCAAGTAGGGCCTCTTCAAAAGTCATGTGGAGGAAAGAAACCAGAACCTGCCCATGCATGTACAGAGCAGCCTTACTCACAACTGCCTGGCACTGAAAGGCACAGCAGAGATCTTTATGGCACCAAAGCTTGGTCAAACAAAATAGTGTAGAATTTCCATTCTCCATGACAAAGATTTTTGGGAAAAATCTCAATATTCAACCCAATTTGGACACAATTTTTCTTGGAATAACGTACAAATCTTAACATTTAATATTTTTTAAATTGAAGTTAAATGTATATCTATATAAGCTTTAAAAAGAAGTATTTGGAACTATACAACAAATATGTGAAAAACTGTAGAATCATTTAAAAAGGTCCATCCCTGGAGTCATTCAAGGTCAGGTTTGATGGGGCTCTGAGCAACCTGCCCTGGGTAGAGATGTCCCTACTTGTGTAGAGAGGTTGGACCAGATGAACTCTAGAGGTCCCTTCCAGCTTAAAACATTCTATGAAAAAGTATCGCAATAAATGAGAGAATTATTTTTTAAGCACAAGAGTATATCAACATCTCAGAAGTGCTTATGTTTAAAAGCAATGTCTCTTTTCTAATTATCTGAATCCATCATTTGCTTTGCTTTGGCAGATGTTCTTTTAATGGACAAGTTCTCAAATCATGTTGAGAAAATTCAGGAACATTTTAAAGCAACTGATGCTCATCCTTTTTACCTGCCAGGATTTCCATGTTTTCATTTTGGTTTTCAAGGGAATCCAGCTGCTTAATCTCTTTGCACCTCTTAAGAAGATTTCCTTCTACAGAGATAACCTACAGTACTCCTAATTAGCTGTGCAAATGGTCAAATGGATTTTTCTCAAAAGTGACGTGGAAATTTTCTGCTTGTATACAGAAGCATGGAGAAAAAAAAAAACTAAGATCTTTAAATCTTTTCATAAAAAAGAATTTCATACGTAAACCTTCTAATTAAGAATTGTATCTTTGTAAAATTTATTTTTATCTTTACCTCTCTAATTTCCTTTTTAGTTTTCTCATCATTTAATGAGTTTAACACAATCAAACCAAATTGAGCCATTTCTGATACTATAGGGTGTCTTGCCTGATTTCCAGTTGCTGCTCAGAAAGGGTGTCAATCTTCTCTGTGTTAAATCTACTAGTCCTGCGCTGATATCTTGGACACCCTAAGGTATCTAAAAAGGCACTAGGTACCTCTGTTTAGGGAACTGGGTCTTAAGAAAGAAACAGTTAACAATATAAGTACCTCCAATCAGAGAAAGCCAACAATTATAATCCCGTTTGTGTCTCTGTCAAAATTTGGAATTCATGTTTAAAAGTATTTCTGCAGAGAAGTTCACAAGTATTGACCACACATAGCTGGGGCTGACAGCTCGTTTAAATTCTGATCTCTTCCAAGAAAAAGAACCCTTTTAATATTGTTTTTTGTTAGTCTTCAAAATCAACAAATGTATGCAGTAATTTCCTGTGCCATGCTCAAAATATTTAAAGATTAAATTGACTGTGTATTCTTTTCCTAGTGGCTCCATTTACATTTGTTATGGGTATGAAGTTATCTTGCTAAACATATCTATTTTGGATAGATAGTCAACTTGTGTCATCTTGGTGTGCAGAGACAAATTAAGAAAGTAATCTGCACTTTGAAATTTGATGTTACCTCTACACATCAGAGCAGCTCTCCATGAAAGCTGGAAGTTGTGGCTAGTTTCACAATTACTCTTTTTAAAAAATGTTATTCTGCTGATAACAGAATATATGACACAGTGAATTTCTGTATTGACAAGTCCTGGCCAAAATCAACAAAAGAAAAGAAAAAGTTTAAAAAAAACTCTGCAAAATGTTTATAAATTCTAATTCTTAGCAGATGAATAAATACATTTGACAAACTGCAGAGTACCTTACACAGGCCTTTCCCAGCCTTTCTAATTTGAGTTCAATTACATATGTAGTGTTTAAAAAAATGTTCATCTTGCCAATGTTACCAATATTTGTAAAAGTGAAGGGCAGATAATAAATTATAATTATCCTATTAATCACCTGTAAAGAATTCATTCAAGGAAGAATGCATCCTCAAATTACAATAATTGGTTGTATGAAGAAAAACATTTTTTCTGTCCTTGGCAAGAATACACTTGGAGTTTGCTGTGCAAGTTCATGAATATTATGCTGAAATCAAGCAGTGTATATGCTGTGAGCCATGTGGTATGGATTGCCCAAAATCTATAGATGTCAACAGACATGCTGATTTCTGTTAATTAGGTATCAGGCTTCCTCATTAGTGTCTTCTCCTCAGCAACACCTTTACTTATTCTTTTTAAAAAACCATCAATTTCTTATGGCAGTGTTAGTAACAAAATCCTCTCTGGAGTATTTTTCTCTTCTTAGTAGTCACAGCATACTTTCTCTGAAATTTTGCTGCACCAGACCATATAATGCATGTCCCTGAAGACAATGCTGTGAGTGAGAGCGCATGAGCATACTACTTATTGCATGAGATGTTTCAAATTATTAATGATAATGTTCTTTTTACAAGTGAATTAAAAATGGCTGCATGGTTATGTTTGTCTTAGTTCTCAGTTACTGGATTTTTGTCTTTCCTGAAATTTGCTTTGCTTCAAACAGATAGACTCACAATTTATTTAACTTCCTGCTCAATAGATACCCTAAAATAAAATGGAAGGAAGCCTTTGTTCCAGTACACTTTTCACATTCCTTTTTCTCACAATCAGTATTTTTGCTCAGATAATTGTTAGTGACAGCAGAAATAGTAGTTGGGTGTGATACAGCGCTAAAACAAAACAAGGCAGTTTTCATAAATGGGCAGCACCACCAAATGGTCATAACTGGATAGAGGGACACAGGCAGAGGGAGACAAATCACGTCATCAGCATTGTTCCATTGGCATTAGTCCCCAAAGGGTGCAAATTTCAGGGAATGGGTTTAGAAGGGCTATTAAAAGCCACTGATTCCATGAGATATTACAGAGAATATCAGTGAGAGTGCCCTGGAAAGGCAGCTGAACAGGAAGGCAACACTGCATTCACTAAGACTGTCAAATGCCTCAAGCTAGTTTTTGCAATCAATATTTCAGCACCTAAATAAAAGGACCAACATTTTGCTGAGCATCTTTTTCAATAATGCCCATCATCTCACTGGAAAACAGTCCAAAACAGTCCAAAACAGTCCTTATGGGACTTGTCAAAGGTGATAGTCAATAAAATCCACTGAAAGCTTTTTTTTTTTTTTATGGACATGTCTGCTTCTTTACATTTCTGAGAATATTTTGAAAAAGCAATCACTATTACTTGCATGTATAATGTAAAAAAAAAAGCATAATAATATTTTTCTTAACGAGTCATAAAGATTAAAATCAAAGGTTTAAAAGAAAAGTTCTTCTATCTGTTATCCATCAGAAGACACATTGCTTCACATTATTCACATAGGTGTGAAGTCTTGAAGTGGAAGAGAAGTGGCAGACTACCTTGCAATTTGGCATTAATACATTTGATTGGAGTGATTATATATCTATTGCTACCTCCCCTGGGGAAAAAAAAAAAAAAAAAAAAAAAAAGTAACACATTATAAGAAGATCTTACTAAATTTACAGTTTACGGTAAAGACTTTTGTCCTTTTGTAAATTATTTTGGCTGCACCTTCAGCAGGCTTATTTTCCTTTTCATCATATTTATAGGAGAAAAGGTATTTTCTAGTGGAGAACAGAACAATTTTTGCTAATGAGAATGCTTATCATGTGTTTGCATACATAAATAGCATGGACTCATATTTGCTTAGTCTGACAGTCCACTCTCCAAAGTTTTTAAATAATATATACAGCATGTGATGAATCTTAGACATTCCATTTAAATTACAGAGCAACCTGAATCTTCATTGATAAATAAAAAAAAACCCCAACTTTTATTAAAGTCCTGGACACATTTATTAATGTTTCAAAATATATATATATAATGTTTCAAAAGCCTCCCAAATATGTTCTTTCAAATGCCAGCTGAAGTGTCAAAGTACTGCAAAAAATGTGCCTTTGCAATATCCAGTTCCTAAGATTACCAGATCCTTGCAAAAGCCATTTTTTTTTCTACAATAGTTGGCTGGAAGGTCCAAACCTGATAGATGATATCCACACCAATGTCTACCAATGATGTCAAGTCTGGTACTCAGCATATCAGCAAAAGCAATTCTGAGGTATTAAATCTTACACAGAACTGGGAATAATTTAGGTAAACACTAAAGGATTTATATAATCATCTAATGTAGAGGTATCTGTCCAAATCAGCTCATCTGACATCTGCTTACTTCTAAGACATGTTCATACTGCATGGTTATTATACCAAATGAAAAAAAGGACTGATGCCATTTTTACTAAAAGAAATGCAAAGATAGGAATTTCAACAAACTTAGATCATTTTCTCCACCTACTATGATTTATGTTTTACCTCATTTCCTAAAAGGGCGTTTATACAGGCTTCAGATGCATCACAGATGGCAGTAAGGTCATGTCCTCCCTCCAGTGCCAGCACAACACGGCCATCCGCAAGCTTCAGCAATTGCCTGGTTAGGTGGCCAAAACCTAGTATTTAAATACAGTAGTGCAAATAATTAAAGTAGAACAGATACTACTGGTGTATTTCACATGTGGTGCATGAGAATATAGAAAACTCACAGATATTGCACAGGGAGCATGCGATATATTTAGACAAGTATCCTGTTTCTGACCATGGCCCAGACCAGATGCTTTGGAGTTAGGTATATGGAATTTTGTATGAGGCAGATGTGAGATAATGTCCTTCACGCTGATCCCTAATAGCTGGAGATTAGTTGAAATATGAGATTGTCTCTCTTCTTACCATTGTTAACCATTATCACCCTGGATTCTCTTCCTATTTGGACACCAATGTAACATATACCCATGTTACTTAGAGAGATCTGATAATAGCCTTGATCACTTATGGTATCAATATGAATATTATTTGTAGTTAAACTATGATACACTAATTAAAAATAATTGTATTTTTCAAATGAGATGATAATTTTTTTATTTACAAATTGCTTCTTTCTTTGTATTTGGAGTTTGAGTATAATATACAACCATGGACTGAAAAATAGTGGAAACTATTTCTTAAGCTTACCTCTTAGCTCCATTTGCAAGTGGTTTTGGAAGCAGCACTAACAACTAGATCACCTATTTTGATTCAAGCTTTTGGTATAACTTGAAACTGTCCAGAACTTCACAGATCCCTCTTCCAGTATCATTCATTGACCAACAATATTCTCAGTAATTCTGCACCACAGCCAGAGATGTGGTGATTTATAACTACATGAAAACTTTGTGCTAATGTTTATCTGTGATTCAAGTAAAAGTAATCAATTTCATTTTTAATGGGGAAAAAATTTCATGAAAAATGTTAATTTGGAGAGAAGTTTTGTGGTAGTTTCCTAGGACAGCTACTGCCTGATTCATCTCCTTTAAGTGAGTGAGTAACGGTAAGTAAAGCTTTGAAACCACTGAAGTTAAAATACTCATCACCATTTGTTCTTAACTTTTCCACTTGGTTTCTTCTAGTTGTTCTACTGATGTTCATCACTATTCATTCCAGTGCATTTCCTAGCCTTAAATAACTCATTTAAAAGATACCTGCTAAAGCCTAGGGCTCATTAAGGACAGGAAAATCAACATCTTTTTACTATGTTCCAGTGAAGAATGCAATAAAAAAATTAAAAACTGTAACTATTAGAAGCAAATTTTCCAAGAAACAGACTTAATGATTGAACTGGAAAACAAGCAATCTCACAGTTCTATTTACTTCTTAGGACTTCATTAAGCACATGCCCAACTCTTCTTAGAATAAGGACTTTAATGATACGAGATTTGGTTTAGCTGTGCTGACAAAAAAAGAAACCCTAAAACCCAAACCCCTCTACTAGCCACTTAATCTATAGATGATCACAGAACATTTGAGGTGAAATATTGTTTCCTTAAACCACTCCACAATCTTCTGTGCCCTCTAAGAACTGCAGGTTTGATTTTAACAAAGTAACTACACTGTGGTTCAAATTACATTTAGGGTTCAAAACCAAATAAAACCTTAAACTCTCATTTAAACTCAACCTTTCCTCATGAAAAAAAACAACACAACCCACCCAATCCTCTCTACAAAAGACCAAATTTAGACAGGATAATAAAAGTGAAGGAAGGAGTGGAATGAGGATAACCTTTGATCTTTAGCCAATTTCTACTTTCTTTTACCTACAGGATTTATTTCTGTCTGCATGTTACACACATGATCTTCAGATTCATAAGAAGAGAGTGCCAACAGCGTAAAGTGAGTCATACATACCACGTTTAAAGGAAATGAAGAAGAATGAACAGGCACAGACGCTCCACATCTACAACTCACACTTTGGGTCTGTGAGAAATCCAACAGCCCTTTTAAGACAACATTGTCCTTCATGCTATACAGCTTCTGTGAAGAAGGGAAAACTCTACCATGTTTCCCCTGCACATTTAGAAAATTTTGTATGACCACAACTATTGCTACTGACACATCGTAATTTTCTGAGTTATGCGTGGCAATAAAAGACCCTCACAATGCCTTTTTCTTCTTTTAGGCAACCATGAACAATATAACTTGTAGACATTGTAACAAAGTTTGTCTGCTTGGTTTCCTAATGATTTTCCTATCAATGTTATAATAATCAACCCTGGCTGAGTCTGGATGCAATGAGCCATACAGAAAGCATCTTTCCCACTAGAGATCACAGTAACAAGATAAAGTGTTGCCAAATCAAATCAACATGATGGAACCTTTTCTTGAGTGCAATTATCCTGAAAAAAAAGTAAAGGTGACTTGCTAGAAAAGGAGGAAATAACTTTAGCAAACAGTACCAACATTGCTGGTGACCAAATGAGTTATGGAAAATCTTAACAAAAACTTGGATCCTGTGTCACTGCAGCAACCTAGGAAAGATATTAGCTTCCTCAAGCAAATCCCCTGGAGTGCAGAAGTAACAAAATGGAAAGAAAGGAATCCCGGTCAAGTAATGGTTTTAAGATGGGCTGCAGTTCATGCCAAATAATTAAGAAAAACAAGAAGAAAATAGTAACAAGCACCATGAAAAGAATAAGTCATCTCCCCTGCTACAAGATCAAGCACATATTTGACACCCAACTGACCAACTCTAAGGTGAGAAAGGAGTCAGACAAGCATTTTCAAACCTGGATCTTTCAACTCACCTGAATTTCTACAATTAGCCCTTCTACTTTGCCTGTTGAAAAAGGTGCCAGCTGTGATACTGGCTTTAAAAGATGTTTTGAGTTTGGATTTGACATATTCTAAAACTGTATGCTTCTAAAACTGTATGCTTTCACGGTAGTGCACAACACTTATAGATTAGTGGCATTTTATAGAAACAGGAAAAGTTCAGTTATAAGATGGAAAGTCATGTTAAAATATCAGTGATCAATACTAATTCTAGCCTTAAATGGGCATTGCTTCTTTGAGGCTGCAGGTGTTTTCAGGCCACTTAAGAGTCTGAGCACCTGAGTCAATGACAGGCATCTATTAATCAGGGTTTTATCCACAAATTTATCCACAAATACTGTCAGTATCCACAATTATTTGGGTCCATAAACATGAGTAAAAATGTCACATATTAATAATACAAAAAAAGGAAAAGTATTTTAAAATCTAACCATTTCATTCAATAAGTGAGAAAAGATTACACATACAGGGATACTTCTCAAATCTTCTTGTAAATGTGCTCAGTGAATTTGTACTTCAGAGAAGTAGTAGAATTTTTTAAAATTGGGCTCAGGCAGTGTGCCAGGAAATTGTGAGCATGGGTTTATGTCAACTATTATTTTCCTAATTTCTGAAATTTTCATGTTAAAAGTACCTGTTTCTGTCACAGATCCAATATTTAGGCATCCGGGGTAGAATTTGTAAAAGCACTTAATATTTGTTTTGCTATGATCCTATTAAAGACAATGACAGATATATTTTCACAAGAAACAATGTTAAAACACTACTAAGTAATTCTGAAAATGCTATTCATCAATGTCAAAAAACCTGTGGGTGCACAATTATACATCTAACCAAAAAAGACTAAATTAAAACTGAAGTCATTATAAGCCATGTTACCTATTGGAGAAAGATGCTGTATATGAGCTCTATTTGTTAACCTTTGAAACAAACCCATAAACTTTTAAACAAAAACATAACATGTACTTTTTAATTATACCTTTTTCCCTCTTCTACTGCTATTAGGTGAGGAGATACAATATTCAGCGTTATATAACAAAATATTATATTGTGAGAAGGCAGAAGGAAAGAAAATTAATACTGTATTATACTAATGAGCAAGCTGCCAGCCTGTTATTGAAGGACACAGTGTGCTGATCACTTGAAGTACCATCTAAGCAAGTAATTCAGCTTTCAGTGGAGTAAGAGCTGCTAGTAAAAGCTGTTTTGTTTTGTTTTCTTTCTTTTCATTTTGTAACAGCCAAGCTCCCCATACACTCCTAGTTCTGCCAAATGGCAAGGAATGACATAGGTGAAGTTTCTGCCTCATTTGACAAAAATCACTGGAGCAGCTACACTCTACTTGGACTAAGTGAAAACCAAGAAAACAAATGTTAAACCCTATTAAAAGACAATGCAGAGTTTTTTTGGTTTTCTATTTTGGTTTTCTACTTTTGTTTTTGAAGTATCCTTACTCTGACAACCTTAAATAGAATGAGAAAAACAGAGCAGGTAAACCACCTCTTAATGAGTCCAGTTCTCCTCCAATGGACTCATACAACTGTGTTGTATATTACACCTAAACAGAGTAAACTTAACAAGACAGATTTGTATGTACAGCATCCTATTTTGAGAAACATTTGAGAATGAAGAAAACTTGTGAATGTTATTCTTTTTGCATCCTTTCATCAGAAGACAGGGAAAGGAACCATATGGATGGGGTACACTCCCAGCTAGAACCTTGTTTGCATAAAGAGTCATATATGCAACAGAATTTGCTCACCAGCAAATGTGCAAACACCCAGTTAGTGAGGACTAAACCTGTCTCAGCAGAAGACAGACTCCTTCCCTCTCCCTCACTGTGCCTAAGGAGAGCAGATGTCTCCTGCACAGTCCTTTTTTGTGTGACAACAGACTGAGTAGAGTGGTGGTGCTGGCCATTGCTCAGGGGAGGTGTCTGGTGGAGGAACAAGGACACATCAACAGCTGAAAGGCTGGAAAAGCTATGGAGTGATGGAGAAAGTCTCAGCTTTCTCAGCCTCAGCAGCAGGGCCCCAACAGCTCTCTCAGCTTCAGCATCTTAAAAGCTACAGTCCGACCCTAAATTACAGGCAGAGTTCTGGTGAGCTCCTCTGGCTACTCAGAGCAGCCTGGAGAGGAATACATGCAAAACACAAAACTCCAGTCTCTGTCCTGGACCTCCAAGCATGTATTTAACTATTATTTACTATTTAATCATGCCATTACTCTCTAATTTACTTGAGAATGTGTTTTCCTCTCATTAAAACTGTTGCGCTGATCGCTGCCAAAAGTTCTACCCACCAGTGTTTTGTGCTCCCTCCCTGTGGCTCCTTTGTGACTATTTGATTAATTTTCATTGATATTCCTCCAACAATAGCATCTAAAATTAACTGGGTCAGTTTTTACATAACTTCCTGAGTCACCAGGCTACGTGTCCCAAATAAATATGTCCATACAGGAGTCAAATGATAATTTACCCTTCCAACACTGGCAGGAGCTTGAACATTTTGCAAAGCTTGTGTTCTATGATAAGTGAATGTATTTTCTTCTCAGGTCTTAATTAATGAGCTTTCATTCAATCAAAACTTCATTTGGATTAAGTCAGAGGTTTGACTCAGTTGGGACGATGTGTCTCTGAGTGAGGGGGAAAGGGAGATTTTAATGCCAAATACATTCTTATGGAAAACATTTTCCAAATGGCTGAAATTATGAATGTTAGCATTGAGGTACCCGAATTTAAATAGTAGAGATCTGGCCTCCAGACATTAGCTGCTGATTTCTTGCTTTTAATACCAGAGAAGGAGGCTCAGTAACACTTCAAATTACATGTCTCAAGTAGGCATTTAATTTAGATTAAATTAGACAGTAATTGTACATTAAATAAATACCAATGGTCTCAGGAACACATTTTTTATGGATTAACAATTTATGTAATAGATGTTTTTATTGCATGCCTGTTAGTTCTACAGTAATATGTTTTTCATAATTAAGTGCTCTTTAGCAGCTACATTGAACATAATTTATGAAATCTCTATTATATATTTAAGAATATGTAGGCTACCTCTTCAAAAGCCAAATAATACAAACCTGTCTCCCTACAGGAAAAGGCCACCTTAACAGTGCTCAGTAGGATGATCTGGGAATCTTCAACTCTCTGAAGATACGTATGCGGCCAAGCAGGTCATATAGTCTACACATCAGCTTAGTCCTCCTGAAAGGAGGAACTTGTACACCTCCACCACACAATGGCAGCACTGACCACCTGACAAAATGCTTCTCACAGGAAACACATGGAGAAAGAAAATGTCCCCAAACTTTTCACACAACTAATTCATACTAAAAAAAAAAAAAAAAAAAAAAAAAAAAAGGGAATTATTTTGTACCATATATTATCAAGAAGTGGGGATTCTGCATCCTCCAGGAAAGGTCATAGTGACATACAAAATGATGATGATGTTTTTAGAGCTGTTACTGTGATGGATTCAGAGGAAAAATATTCAACCACAGATTTCAGCT
>JANIJG010006564.1:33237-43432 GCA_024611175.1 Megaceryle torquata
AAACTGGCTGGATGATTTCAGCCCTGTTCTTACTATGTGCTCCATGCCTTCCTTTCTTCTAGGTTTCCTCACATTTTCTTCATCTCTACTTCATTTCACACCTGGCCCAAGTGATAAATTCTCCACTATCCTGCCATTATACCCCTCTTTTATTTTGCTTCCTATTTAGTAAATCCTCTACTAAGAAAAGCTGGCCAGAAAGCAAGATTATTCATCCCACAGAGTTCTTAAATGTTTTTTTCAGGAACATTTAGTAGTTCTGCATCAGAAAGCAGAAGCCAAGAGAGGAAATGTAGAACTGCAGACTGCAAGGTGGCATTTCAAAATCTTGGATTCAGAACTTTCTGGAAAAGGCTGTTGCTTTATCTGGGCGGTGAGGGCATTCTCCAGGGGTTTTGAGGGGGTTTAATTTTTTATTTTTTTTTTTTCCTTGGAGATAAAAAATACTCTGAAGGGATTCTATGGGGATAGTGTATCAGACTGATAATTATCTACTGAAAGTAACCCACATATTGTGAAATCTGCCAATCTGATAGTGCAAGTAGTAGTACTGTTATCATGATAGCTTCTTCCAGATCTGATCAAGTTGCCTCCTTTAAACTGATACACAAATTACAGATGATTATATCTCCAAGTCTGAGTCTAGACACAGTAAGGGGTTGGCTAGAAAACAAGACATCGGATAAAAAAAAATAATTCCAAGTATGAAGAATTTGTTTCTAATCCACGGTGGAATGAAAATCAGATACTACCATTGACTATCCAAATAAATCAGTAAGCTTGATTAAGTTTGGAGAAGTTTATTATAATGCTACTGCCTATAAAATCAACTTGACACATTTTTAAAATATGTGGGGCAAAGTTTCTGCTGTTATAAATGAGTATAGCTGAAATGTGGGCACTGAGTTATGACTAAAAACAATCTGATGGGAAGATCTAGCCTTCTTTTTTTTTTTAACTGATGAAAAGCCAAGTCAGTTAATTTTGAATTGACCCAAGAGACTAACACAAAGGATCTAATTTAAAGTCCATCACTCAGAAGCTGAGAACTGACTGCCATTTTCTGAAGATGGTCTACAAAATTCTGCCAAGAAAAGCAGCATGGACTAAACGATCTTTCCAACATATACAGTTTCTCAGAGTCTCCAAATTAAGTCTTTCACTTTATTTGCAGTCATTTATTGACCCTGCCACATCAACATATCACATTAAATTAAGAGCTAGTTCCTTAGCCAGTATTAATCAGCATATACCATTATCTAAAGACCTGGCCTCCAGATGTGGATAATTCATCATTCCAAGATTAGGGTCATAGTTACTATAAGAATATCAGGGATGGGCTCTTGTAGGTGGATAAACTTGAGGTAAATAGTCTATTTCCTGACCAATTTGGCATCAAGTCTCCTGGTGAATTCCCTATTAGCATCAGAGGTCTAGTGCCCCTCAGGATCTGAATCATGTTGTTTAATAAATATCATTTTATAATATCAGGATGGAATAAGGCAGCACATTTCTAAAGGATTACTGTACATCTCAAGTAGTTACTCTGCCTCTGGCCTTGTGCCCATTAACCCCACCTGACATATGCTATAATCACCCAGAAATGCACTGCCTGTCACCACTTATTGAAAAAGGTAATGTGTAAAAATCACTACAGGAAATGGTATTGAAACTAGGTTTGGTGTCTGACTCCTTAAAGTCTTCTGATTAATTGCAATTTCCAATCAAAATATATTGAGCAACTTTCTATTATGCTGTTCTATTACAAAAATGTGTAAGAATTAAGGATGTGATTTTGACCCATACAACAGTCCCTTTGTCCATTTTCATACTATTAAAAAGACACACATATGCCTTGAAAAGGCAAGTAAAACCCCTCAGAGTAAAAGAAGGTGTAGCTACCATTTTAATGACATAGGTGGCTCTATTCAGCCTTCTTTCACAACAGACATGTCATGTCAGAACCTTGTCACTCGTGTTATTACACAGCAGAGTTTGCAAGAGCCTCAATCTGTAGGAAAGCACAAGAAAAGGTGATGTGGAATTGTATGGGCCCCAGGTGAAGGCAGGACTGACATAATTTTCTTCTGGTTCACAGGAGGTGGGAAAATGTAAAAAAAATACTTTGATTTGCTTTATTATTTTATTTTCCCAGAATTAAATATATGTCTCATCCTCATCACAGATATGTAAAAATTTTAAAGAATGAAAGTAAAGATCTTCCATATTTATTTTATTTTGTAGACATTAGGTCCACATTCAGCTGCTGGGAGAATGAGCGGGCTTCATGTACAGTATAACTTGTGATCTGGAACAAGTTATTTGGAATAGGAGTGGCCTCTTTGTTTCCCAAGAAATCTTCCCCTTGGAAACACATATGACAATATAATCTTTTCTTAGAGTCTCAAATATCTCAACCCTGTCTTTCCAGTCTTCTGACATACAGCTCTTAGAAAGAGCCCCTCTGTAAGCTTCTGCGCCAAGTGGGGAGCCCTTAATTACTGCTTGAGAATTAGGGCTACAGAAACTCTCGTGGAATTCTTCACCTAATGGTTTTCTACCTTTTCTTAGAGAAACTTAAAACAATGATCATATAAAGGCCTGGGTGAAAAATACCCT
Source organism: Megaceryle torquata (assembly GCA_024611175.1). NCBI lineage: Eukaryota > Metazoa > Chordata > Aves > Coraciiformes > Cerylidae > Megaceryle > Megaceryle torquata. The sequence goes on from JANIJG010006564.1 coordinate 35,857, forward strand.
CAGGTGACTGAGCAGTCATGGAATACTACTTTCTGGATTTTCTCAGAGTGAGGAGCAGAGTTGCTCAGGACTGACCTGAATCTGCAGGACCCATAAGTAAGCAAACGACTGCTATCTCTGTTGTTACCATAGCATGGTGGCAGTATTAAGGGAAGCTGGTAGACCTAAAATAACTGGTAATCTTCATCAAGCAATAGAAACATCAAGACAAACAATGACATTTCTGTGCTATACTCTGACCTAAATCCAGCTAACTAGTGTCAAGGTAATTTGAGGACTCCAGATGTTGTTGCAGCTGCATTACCACAGTCATCTTAGTCATTCTCCTTAAAAGTGGGAAGTTCACAACAGGGCAAAAATCATTCATTCAGTGTTAAGATACTGTTTCTTGAGCAACATGAGTAATTTCTTCTTCAAGGGAAAACAGTACACTGGCGTTTCTAAATGGAGGCACAGAAAATCTACTATGAGAATAGCTACTGTTTCTCCCTCCAGAGTTTTAACAGCTAGGAGGGAAATAACATGCTGTCAGAGCATAAATCTCCCTAGTGGCTCCAGAAACAGCAAACAACATATACCAAACTGCAAAATCAGGATTGTATTTATTCTTCCTTCTGACAAAGCTGAAGAGCCACAGCAGCTAAAAGCTTAGGCAAAAATTAGCCAGACTTCGTAGCAATGCCACTTAGAAACCCTTGACAACAAAGGTGCATGACTGTCTCACTACAGATGAAGAAGAACAAGGAAAAATATCAAATTCAGAACACCTACACTCATCAGAGCAGCAGTGGTCACTCTAGCAGAGAAAGGTGAACTTTTTAGTCATTCCCACTTTCAGTCAAAGTGCTGATTTCAAACAGTCATTCTAGGATCTTCCCACTGTTTTTACCTAAATTTTACAGCTGGACACTATGTTGAAGGGAATTAATTATTTAATTAATATCAATTACACATGAGAAAGAAAGATGAAAGAAAACAAGAATGAGACATCAGAGAATTGGGAAAAGGATAAAAGCATATGTTCGGTTAATAAAAGAGACTGTTACTAAATAATATGAGAAATAAATATATTTGTGGCTAAAAGACAATAAAGACATGTAAGAGAAATTACTGGATACTGAGTGGATGGGCAAGAACAAAAACAAATATGAAGATAAATGTAACATTGTCAAGGAGTTATATTTTCTTACAACCATCAGAAATGTTTAGAAAGTAAAGAGAACAGAAAAGGCTTATGATCTTATTTCTGCAAAGGGATGCAGAGCATTTCTGAACTCTTCACCAGGGATATACTTTTGAATCCTTTATATAGAGAGAAAAGTGAAACAGTCCCACAGCTATACTGACATTAAAATGATTCAGATTTTGTCTGCAGAGAACTATGGGGTCCTCAGTGACTGGTTACTAACTCAAACAAGGTCTGAACATAGGCAGCTGGCAGTAAATTGAAAATACAGCGTGCTCCAGGTGACACATTTGTTATGTGTAGGCAAAAACATTAATGATAGCACTCAAAGCAAATAAGGTATTTAAATAAGCAGGTACTTGACAGTTGATCTCCCTGGGAGCAATCACATAATTTGCCATTTATTCAGACACTACTGTCACAGAGACAAAATCTGAAGTAATCCCATGGCTGCAATCAGCATTTGGCCAAGTAAGTGTAAAACATTTATCTTCTTTTAACCATAGTAAAATAAGTCTAGAAATCCAAATGAATGCTTGGAGATCCACAATTTACCAGCTAGAGCAGAGACATTACAGTGAATGAACAACAGTTTCCTGAACTTATCTGGACTCAAGCAGTCCGCTGCAGTTGGTCCTTCCAATCTTTCAGCTACTTATATATCCTACCAGGCTATGCCTTATTCTATTGGGTAATTACAAATAAACTCAAACTACCTTTCCTTACTGTCAGTGGAAAATACAGTTTCTGTTTCTGTCCCAGGTGATGTGTGACTCCATCTCAAGCTGATGAGCCCTGGCAAACCACCTAGCCAAACCTGGAACAGCTCAAAGATAGCCTAGAATTCTTTTTCAAGATAACAAGCAAAAAGCTTTCATTTTGTTTTTCTCATACCCGCTGTAAACTCCAACAGTAAATCTATGTATTTATCATAACACTTGCAAGAAATGAATGCTCAGTTCTGAGTAGAAAACACGTCTGAAAACACTACATAAAGAAAAAAGTCATTTTTAAACTGAAGATGATTTTTGGTGGAGGTAGCTATAAATAAAACACAGTTCTTTAGTGATCAAATCTATATAAATCAGAGTAAGGCCTGGATGTTGCCTATTCAAGAGGTATGAAATCCAACATGTGCAGCCAACAGGGCTGATGTGTGTGAGTGAGCAGGTTGCAGGCAGAATAGGTTGTAAAAAACAGGGTTTTTTTTCATGCTATCCTGTTTCAGCTGCCCAAGAAACAGGCAGAAATTGTCCTTGTGACCCCTTCAGACTAGGATGTTTTTACTTGTACTGCACCTTCCTCTATCCTCACTGTGTCTGGAAATGCTCAAGAGAAATTTGTTTCAACATAACTATTACCTGTTCTAGGGGACTAGTATATAGTGCATGCAGTTTAATATTTGAATCAGAGCTCCATGTGAATTCCTGACTGTGGCTTTTCATGGCCAGTTGCAAGGCATAAGTGGCCTGCTGGTTGATGTTACAAATGGGACAATCAGAAAAATAAAAACATTTTTATTTAATCTGAAATTAAGATTCAAGAAACAAATCTAGGACTCCATGGTGCCATTTTCGTATCAACAACATGTAACAACAGAGCTCATAGGGTTTCACCTTGCTTTTCATTATAGGAAAGAGGTTAACATCAAAAACTGATATACAGAATAAAGGTAAAGGAACGTTTATTACCTCAATTTTTTTAGATTTAGGTAGAAACTTTGAAGTTAGGGTTTTTTTGCTGGTTTATAGTCACAATTTGAACCTGGCCCTCTCTATACTAAGAAAAGCAAAGGTCCAAAATAGTAGAACTTCATTTAATTAACAATTCTATCTTAAAGCATATGCAAAAGGGGTCCATTGTGCAAGCAATCATAAATCTCACTTGGCCTAACTTCAGAGCAATTGACCTTACAACCCAAATAATGTTCCTCTGTGCACAGTTTTTATATGCAATTTCTAGATTTACTGTTTCAGAGAAAGAGTGTGTAAACAATTTCAGCTAAGCCTGAAATGAGCAACTCATTCATCCCACAGCTGGATGAAAGTCTGCGCCAAAGCTGAAAACTTCTTCTGGAAAGGGTCTTTAGCAATGCTACTTGCAGTGGATCCAGATTCAAATTTTTCATTCATTTATTTTCACATGCTGCTGCTATCTTAATTAGGAATGAAATGAGGAGAAGACAAATGACACATTTTAGCAGTTGATTGGACAGTACAGAATATATTAGGAAAAGGTAATGTGACTTTGCCAGCCCAAGAGTATACCCTTGTCAATTACCAAAGGATAGCTACAAATAAAAATTTCTGAGAATTTCTCTGCCAAAGAGAAAACATAGGCAACATAATTTCTACTTGCTCCTGCTCTAGCCATCCAATATCTTAAAGCCTTGATACTTTTTTTCTATAAAGAAAATTTCAAGCCACACTTTATAAAGTTTGATATGCAACGCACACATACCACTTGTGTACATGTGTTCTAGGTGACATCTATATGGAAAGAGTGACAAACACTTCCCTTGATTATACATTGTATAGCCTTTATTGGAAAATCTACCAAAAGTTAAAATGTGTCATCTGTATCAGTAGCGCACATGAAAAATCTCAAAATAACTGTCTCCAAGATGAATCTTGGCAAAATCTGAAGTCCATGTGTGGGAGAGGCAACTTTAGCACTGAGTAAATATCAAAAAAATCTTCAGTTAACTCTAAGACATTCTTCAAATCTCTCTTAGGCTGACAGGATATTTTGTTAGACACTTCTGGGAGAGATCTGGTACTCTCGAGTCAACCTCTGGAGGCACGACTGGCCATCTACAGGATCTGGGCTTTCAGTTGATTGGTTGGTTAAAGTTGGGGCAGACCACAATATCTCAAACTCACTAGATTATCCCTATCCTTAGATTATATATAAGTATGGACAACCTTTTATGCATTATTAGAACTGATTGAAGTATTAATTACAAATAAATAATTTAGATAGTGCAGCTTTGCTTTGTGTTCATAATACTGTTTGTAAACATATGTTAGTATTTGCCAACTGTTATGTTCATAAAGTTGCTTGCAAAAATACCTGTTAGCATTTGCCAAATGTTATGTTCAGCTTAGAAGCTTCTTGCACGCTACTTACTTTGATGTCCTGGCCTTAATTATCCATTTTTTATTAGATCTCATAAAATGACATCCTGTAGAATCTGCTCTGTTAATGTATAATTGAAATTTTATATACAACAAAATAAGAATTAATTAAGATAAAGTGCTAACTAGTAATTAACCTGTTGTCTTGATCACACAAATATCTAGGAAACCTTGCAAAGAAATATCAGTCCTCAGACTTAAACGAGAACATAAATTAAGAGTCTGGTGACTATTTCTTAATAGGAAATGAAAAAGAAACACAAGCAGGGATGGAATGAATAAGTTTTAAAAGTCAAAGAAATGTTTACTAAAAAGAACAGCATTTGCATTCCTATTTGCCTGGGCCACTTGCCCCCTCTGCAACCTGATAAAACAAATGAGTCAATACAAATCAAGACAACTTACTAGAAGAACAGCAAATGGCCATTGTAAAAGTAAAGGTCAGAGGAAAAGGGACGCCACAAAGGCTCCCGTCCCACTTTTTTTTTTTTTTTTTGCAATTAGATTTAACTGATCAGACACCTCTAGAGTCAGACATGCGATTTCATTTACAGAAAGAAAACAGCATGATCATGTCCAAAGACAGTAAAATGGAATAATAATAACTTGAACTGTTACAAAGTTCATATTTTAAAAAGAAACTAGTAGAAAACTTGCACAAACATCTTTTTCATGAGAATCTGTTCGTTCTTCAACCATTTTTATGTGATAACCCAGGAATGTTATTCTTTCATTCATAGGCGTACTGCCTTGTTTTCATCGATTTACCCTGACTGTTAGGAGCCTTCCAGAAAACAATGGATAAGCCTAGAATTTATGCAGTCCACTATCAGACAAATCACTGCAAAGTTTCATTTTCCCCCTTGTCTGTCTGACAAAACTGCAAGACAGCCAAATACAGGTGTTCAGACATATTCAACAGCACTCTTTTTTCTTTCTCTCTTTTAAATATAATATTTTGTCATTTACTCTGGTGAAAACATTATGATTGGTAAAGTAAGATCAAGCAATAATTCTAATTTTTTTAAGCCTTTAAAGCAATTTTTTGAGAAATATGGGATTTTAGACAGCACATTTATTTAGTTTTAATTTTTGTGCTGTCATACATCAGCACTGAAGTCCTGATTTAGAACACATGCAGCTTGCCTTTGAAGTTTTGGCTGTTTTTTAACAATGGCAAAAAAAGATATAAAGAAATTAAACAGCACCAAAAAATCATAAAACAGGGCTTTTGTGCTCTTGATTTATATATTGGTTTTTATTTTTGTTTAAAGAAAAAGCTCTATTCTCAGTAATCTTTCATTGGAAGCTTTGCTCTGACATACCTTTATTCATCTAAGCCTTTTCTTCTCTGTTGACCTCTCTTTTCTCCTTTCTATCCCCCCCAAGTCTCTCAACAGTGCTTTCCAATGTCATTCCCAGTAGCAAAATGAGTTTATGGGAATTCTTCTGAAAACTGAGAGTAGAAAAGGAGCAATGATATGCTAAACCAATATTTTGGATTAAAGCAATATATAGTTCAAGTAAACACAACCTTCACATGTAATGGCTTTTTTCTACTAATGCTTGCTCGACTCCCCTTCTGGGTTGCGCATTAGCTGTGGTATACATGGTCCTTTTGGTGAAGTTGCACAACACTGGCATTTTCCAAGGAAGTGCATGAAAGCTGATAGTTGCTGTTGTTCATTTTTGTCCAATGTGTTGTAATGAATACAAGCCAAAGCCATATTTATTTGTTCTGTGGCTAGCTTTTTTCTTGTTATTCTCTCTCCCTTTCAGCTTAAGGACTAAATTGTTGAAGCAACAACAAAAACACCACAACTGGCTTTATATTTTTCTCCTCCTTAGGGTCTTCCATTGCCTGGAAAATTCTAGTGTTTACTAATGTTATCTAAAGATACCAACACCATGTGCTGCTAAAACCGGTTTTAATTGCAGTTTACCTTCAAAACATATTGAAAATCATTTCTAGACAGTCTAAGTCTTGAAAGTGTCCAGATGTTTGAAGCAGACCATTAAAAACCCCCATAATTCTTAACTGTCTGCCCAAATATATATGTGTACAGTACCAGTGTGTATGTGTAGAAGGATATGTGCAGGGCATTTATGATAGCTGAGGGAGTTGGAGAAACAGGGTCTGACAAGGGAGCTGGACTTTGTCTGAGGCATCGTAGGAAGGTTAACACGCATGTATTGGGAGTTTAGTGGGGACATCCTCACTCACTGTATTTCTTCTCTTACCTTCATCATCTCATATCTATATGCTTCATCTCTGCACCCTTTCTAGAATACTGCCTGCTCTTAATAATGACAGCTGCATCTGAGTAGAAAGTTATTTTTGTATTCCAACTCATCCATGGTTTAGTGCAAAATAACAGATGCAACAGAATCTCCTATCACCAATACTGACACTTGGAATTATGTCAGAATAGTTTTTCCCAGTGAAGTGTAGTGTAAACTTGCAAAGGCACCTTTGAGTTCCACAATACCTCTCTTAAAAACCATATGAAGAACTTGTGAAAAATTTTGACTGAATATAGAATATTCTGCAGTTTATTTTATTTTAATGGAATTTAACTATTAATTTTAGCAACTAAGTCTGTGTAAACAGAAAACTTGCTTATTAGTTCATTTGATTTTGTATTTAATTCATGACCTTTCTACATCTTGAAGCAAATACTGATGGATGAAAAAAACACTTTGATTTTAACATTCATCGGGATTCTTCTCCCCTACCTTTAACCAAAGAAAAGTTAGGTGTCTTGTCTCTGCTACTCCTCCAGGCTAGTTATTACTCAGTGGGGAGATAGGAATATCCTCAGGAAAATGTTACAGGATGAAGGTCTCCTTGGAATTAAACACATTTCTATATTTGCTGTTGTGGACAATTCTGATCTTATTAAGATATATTATGTTCAGAAAGCCCAGCTCAGAGCGGGGAAACTTATCTATGACACTGAAAGACTATAACAAGGCAAATCAAATTTGCTTTCATCTACCAAGGTCATACTTTTACATTGTGAGTACAGTATGTTTAGTGAAAAGCTTCTCAAATAACTATGAAATTAGAGATAAATGCATTTTTATTAAATAGACTGTGCCTCTGTTAGCACCTTAAAAAAATTACTCTTGTTAGAGATTTTGTAGGTTACAGAGCCCTGCTTTCAAATACTTTTTTTTTATTTAAGCAAGTTAGAATATTAACATAATAATACAATGGTAGTTTATTAATTATATAGTTATGATAAAATTA
>JANIJG010006564.1:43532-58074 GCA_024611175.1 Megaceryle torquata
TCTAATATATTTATAATATTAATTCAAATCTCAAGGTAGAGGGGGTATTTTTATATGGAAATCATGGAAATGATGTAGAAATTATGGTTGTTTAACTTGTAACATGGAAGAAGTCATATTAGCATGTCGTACTAATAATCTTTTTAGATTCAAAGCCTATTAATCTATGAACACCTTTGTTGAATATTTCCAGATTCATGAACTTTGAATATAATTCTATGCAGAGAAAGAATTTGTATGCCAAATTTGTTACATTACTCTCAGTAATTTCTCACACTACACATCTTTTGACTCAAAATATTTGTTATCCTATCAACCCACTTTACACTTTGCTTTCTTTGGCTAAGACACACATAATCATCTCCTTCATGCTCTGCTCAATACTTAGCTCAATCACCCCTTACACATCTTTATTCCACTTGCCTATTCCCTTGAATATACTGGCACTTCTCTGCTAATAACATGGTAAAAACTTGGTAAGTGGTATGCGTTTGCCAGGTTGGCTTTTAGATATTCTAGAAAAAAAAAAAAGGAATTTGGCCATTTGTCCAGGTGTTTTAGAAGTTAAGCCACCTGGTCAAAAGAATGGCTCCAGCTCAGATGTCTGATGTCCAGCCTCTCCATCCTCACACCTGGGATTTTCCAGGCTGAAACACAGGAAAATGTCCTCCTTCATCATGAATTAATTTGCTGCTCTCAAGACATTTATTAACATTTGACATATATTAACATTTGACATATCTCTAAACAGTGCTACCATAAATATCTATATCCCTTTAAAAGGGAGATATTTGAAACAGAGGAATGATTGCTTACTTTACAGAGATAAATTGAAGCAAATGAAAATCGAATCTCTAGGGACATGCTTCAAGACTGAAATCTTCACAGATAAAACTCCCTAAGGTAGTGAGTGGTACAAGTCACTGATCTGAAACTATTACAGAAGGTACAGTTCAGTAACATAGTGATATAATTAAAATAAAATAGACTAGGGAATAGTCCTGTAATAGTGAGAGGTCTTTTCTCTGACTGTATGCTTAATTTTGATACTCTTCTGAAGCAGAGTCTACTAAATGTGCATTAGTTTTCTTGAGAGGAAACATTCAGAGAAAGCCAATATATTTCCCAGATTCACTGTCTTTCACTAGAGTTTAATAAAATAAAAAATAAAACCAGGTACCAAGCAAAAATGGTGTTAAATCAAGTAGTTGAGTCACAGTGACAAGAAGGATGGGCAGATTTTGAAGAATAAAGCAGGTTACTCAAGACATAGTGTTTGTCATCTGGTTCATTATTCTCTGTCAGTAGAGAGACAAAGCCGAAAGAATGTCTAGAATGGTGTTGAGTATTTACTCAATTATATATCCTCTCAGTTTCTGCCTGAAGTATATGTCCTACCTTGGAACACAAGATATTTTCCACTTTAGCTCTTAAAAATACTGGGTATAGGTGTGACAAGTTTTGATGGTCAGTGCACATCATGCTAGAGAGGTGGCTACAGGAGTAAAATGGCTATGCTACAGGTACCCTTGCTATGTTGTAAGATGATGAGTTCCATTAAAAGAAACTACAAATTTTTTTTTAATGTAATGAAACATAAAAAATTAGATCAATCATTTATAGGTATTTTTTTAACTTTTATGAAAAAAGAAAATTAGCTGTATCTTTCTTACTTTTGCTTTCTTTTTTAACCATGAAATGCAGATAATAATGAAACTCTTATTTTGTCTCAGTGAAAGACACTCCTCTTATTCTGTATCTCTCCTCTCCTCTCCTCTCCTCTCCTCTCCCCTCCTTTCCCTTCCCTTCCCTTCCCTTCCCTTCCCTTCCCTTCCCTTCCCTTCCCTTCCCTTCCCTTCCCTTCCCTTCCCTTTTCTTTTTTCTTTTATTTCCATTTCACAATGTTACTATGACTATCATAACATACTACATTTGAACAGGCAGATTCAATTTCCCACTATTTTCTGAAAGCACTACATAAAAACTTATCTTTATTAAGTGCCACTGGGAGTCCAGCACCACATAACTAATCAGAGAATTCAGTAGCTTCATGTCCATGTGATGCCTCAAGTTCAAAGGGGACAAAGACATCCTGTTTGGTGTTTTGTTTCACTCAAGCTATTAAAGCTGCGCAGACCCCCTTAGTGTTTTTTAAAGTAATCTTCTTTATTCCCTATCAGTAACCTAAAACATTATAAAATCCAGTGCCAGTTTAGATAATTTTCAAATTTGTAATGTGATTTGGAAAAAAAAACAAGCTGGAAGACTGAAGCTCCTGGTGGATGCAAACATTTCATATCTACTACTTTTTTCCATATCCCTTGAAGATCTTGGCTTAGTAATTCTGTTCAACTTTTGTGACCTACATGTTTTTCCTCAAAAGGCATGCTGGGAAATTCCCAGAGGTGTGCACTGTGTGTGGGAATGTATACACCCAAAAAGGATCAAAAGAAAAAAATTACACAGTTCAGAACATAGGCACTGTCTTCATGTATATTCTACAAAGCTACAGTTGATGCAGTTGACATCACTGGAAAAATAAAGTTTTGTTCACAAGGTCATATAAACATCACAGTTTTTTGCTACATCACTTTGATGCAGCATACTTGCTAATTAAATTACAAGTTTTGAAATAACACCTTATCACTTGATCAACAGATTTTCCGTACTGTTTTTCCCAGGGCTTGATGAAGGTTTAAGAAGGTTGTTTAATTTACTGTTTGGGTAAATGAAAAATCACTTCTAATCTGTTTATGCTGGCTTCTGAAGCTTCAGCAATACTAGGTTCCACTTTATCACTTTTACATGTGTGCTAAGATGCTTTGAAACATTGGAAATAAATATGCAACTATTTTAAAGCTGATTACACAAGTTTTCTTGAAATTCCAGGTAAGCTTGTTAGTAGACAGAGCAGTCATATTCAAACATGCTTTTACTGCAAAGCTGTTCCTCCGATGTAGGAACCATAAAAGATGCAAATAAAGGAGTTCTTCATGATAGTAATATCTAACACTATAGATAATGGCTTTTAAAATAGAAATAAAATAGATACAAGTAATAGCAATGGGATTTGATCTGCTCCTAGTATATAACTTTTTACTACAAAAATTGAAGATATTCTTGTTCATTTTTCTGTTGTTTTTAAGAATGTATTTTGTCTTTAGCTTAAAGATATTAATATGAAAATTTGTAAAATAAAACATTTCTGAAAAAATATCATTTTTTAAATTGACATTTATCTATTTATCAATTTTAAATTTGATTATTTCTTTTGCTAGCAAGAAAAGTATTGTGAAAATAAGTTTGCAAGTTATTCTTTGTAACCCTTGAACATTTCTTAATAATAAGAAAATGATGCAGAACATACACAAGACACCTCACTGCAAACAGAAATGAAAAGATAAATTATGTGCAATACATGTGAGTGATCATCTCTATACAACATCACCGAATTCATATCTGATGTTAAGTAATCACATTAGGAGAATAATTTTGAAGCTAGCACTTTTAAAACCCATTTTATTGAAGGATACATTCCACTATTAAATGGAACAGCTTTGTTTTATTTTGTTTTTAGAGATTGCTAATCCATTTTAAGTAAGTAAAAAACAGATTTAGAAACCAGCCCTCACAACCAAACTGCACCTAAATGGGTGCAATGCCAGATATTAAAAAGGCTTTGGCCATCACATAGCTAGAGAATCAGCCTTTTTTACAGAAAGGAATCTAATGAAAAGGGACAAGTCTATGGATCAAAGAAAACAAATATTTAACTCACACTAATATTTTCTATAATAAACAGAAATCAGGAAGTAACTGAATTTTGATTAACTAGCACTTTTTAATTATTATTATTCTAGATACATACTTATTTTTAGTTTCTTCTTGCAAAGAAGATCTTCCAATATCTGCCCCTTGGTCCATTTTACTGTATATGAATCATAATAAATTACTACCAAATGTATTTCAACTTAATTTATTTTACAGCAGAATTTATCTTTTTTCTTCCCAAGTCAATTCTATAAAATTTCAGAAGTATTTAAATAACAGCTTTCTAATGTGAATATACTTTTGAGCAGTTTTTAGCATGTGTTTCTGTATCATATTAACACTTACAATGCAAAGTTTGTCCCTGTAAACATTACTTATTTTAGTAAATCTTAATCAGGTTGGTGGAGTGGTCTTAATCAACAGGACTGCTTAAAGTAAACAAAAGCTTGTGGGATTAGGACCTACATTCTTGCATTTCCAGCAATTTTATGGCAATTAGTTGATATAAGCAGGAACAATTTCCTTAAAAAAACACACCACCACCAACCTCCAAAACAACAAACAAAGGTAATTAAAATGCTGGGGGAAAAAAAAAAAAAGCAAGTTCTGTTTGTTTGTTTGTTTGTTTTTTGGGTTTTGTTGTTGTTGTTGTTGTTGTTTTTTAATGGGCCAATGTTGGCAACTTACAGCATTTTATTTCAGATTTCATTGAATTGTTTGCATTAAATCTATGAAAAGATTGCAATGGAATCTCACTGTTCAATCAGTAAAGAAATGGCTGCAGGAAAAAGCTTAAAATATGAAGGAATTGTGCCCTGGGAGCTCCATAACAGAAAGAAATATGGGTAGTATATTAATAACTCTTCCAATATTTCTGAGGTCTGAAGGAGTGGTAGAATTTGTAGCACTGATAATTCTATCTGACCAACTAATCAAAGTGCAAGCATCCTGTGTGATACTGCATAATATCTGACTTTTTGAAACTACTGCCATAAATTGATGGTTTGGGTTTAATCATATGGGTAAGCCATCATTTCCCTTTATCCACAAATAAATAACATACCTGCTATATACCCTATTTTAATAATTTCTTTTCTTTGAGCCAATAGTACCTTGAACTTAATTTTTATATTTTATTTTATATGTTTGCTTAGGTAAAAATAGCAGCACAGCAGCAACTAGGACAAATGCCTGGGATGAAAGCTGGGATGAATACCAAGGAAATCTCTTCAGATCAGTGAAGAATTGCTAGTGCTGATACCAGTCAGACTTGAAGTGTACTTGATACTGGGATAGTGTGAAAAAGATGAGTTTTCAGACCAAAAAAACAGATGGCCCCTTATCACCCCATGGGGCTAAACACACAGAAGTAAACTTCAGAGACTCCTTACCTTTACCTTGTCTGTCTCTATCAGGAGAGACTGTTATATTAAGGGTTATTGTCTCTCTAGTCCTCCCTGTGATCAGCTTTTGAAGTCCATGGCCAAGAGGCCAGTGTGAGAATATCACCCCAGATAAGAGGTGTTTGCTCTGTGAAATATTCAGGACAGGAATCCATGGAGCCCGTGATAGTTCATCAGGGAACCACAAACTCCAGCTAATATCTTCTAATCCCCTGTTGGTTTGAGAACTACCCACCATAAAAAGCATAACTGGCTGTTTATTTGTGCAGGCGAGAGATAACATCTTAAAGTTACAGTCCGCCTTAAGTAGTAGGGATGTGATGCCCAAAGAAATGATCTATCCAAGCTTATAATCAGAACTGTGTGTTCTCCCTTCTTCTCTGCCTAATGAGATGTAAACATTTTGGCTGTTGTCTCTTTTGAAAGATATTAATCAAATATATTGGTTAGAAATCACAAAGGATAGTCCAGTCTGCAAATTGCATGTCTTCTTTTATAGCATTCTGAAGCTGTGAACAATATGTTAAAAATTTTCCCATGGCACAACGAAGTAAATACTTGTGGCACATTTCTATTTATTACAGAGAATAGTTAAATTCTAAGACATAAATCATGCTCTTCTTCTAAAGACTTTACAAATTCCCAAAGACAAGCCTAATTCCCAATGCAACGATGCTATAAAAGATCAGACACTTTGTTATGGAGAAATCCACATTTGGAGATGTCTTTCAACAATTTTCTCCCAGGACCCAATCCTGTGAAAGGCACATGCAAATCGCTGAACATTGCATCAAGCTGCATTGGTTTCAAAATGGCCCTAAAACCTTACATTTAATTTGCTGTATTTAAATGGTAATCTGACAAGTTTAATACTGCCTATGCAAAAAAATTTATTTTTCCTTTTATTTCTTCTACTAAATGACAGTCCTCTGATTTCAATAAGAAAAATATTTCTTCTGTATACATTTCAAAACTGAGAGAAGGTGCCACCAATTTTACCTTTTTTGCACCCCTCACAGTAGTTATTGTCATTAGCTAATGTCACTACTGTAGCATGAAAGAAAAAATAAGAGGCAGGTGAAGAGATAAGGGAAGATGACCAAAAAGCAAAAATAATTCTTAATGGTTCAGTAGATCCTCTTTTTTTTCCACTGTAATCTATCCTCTGCCCTGTCCCCAGCAAGTGCCCTAAATCAAGGAACTGTCACCTGATGCATTCTGCAGATGGATCAGCACTGTGTATCTTGAACATAGTATACAGGTGGTTTTTCACTTGTACAAGCTAACTAGCCAGCAGACAGATATTCTGGTTGTGTGGCAGGAACGAGAGTGGAAAATGGAAATCTCGCCTGTCTGATTTACAAGGAGAAAGGCTAAGTGAAAGAGCAGGTCAAATCAGAGTTTATTTATTAATATTTCTAATTGCTCTCACTGCCATCTTAGGTAGACCCTTTCTGGAAGGCACACCAGTTAAACAGTCATGGAAAATACTGGGCAATAACAAAATCAGTGTTAAGATTTCTGGATCCTTTGGATGTATTTTAAATATATATTCATGCACGTATTTATAAATATGAGCACCTCAAAGTCTGACAACAAGGATTTCCCTGGTGAAATGTTCACCAATCTGTTTGCCTTGGTTCAAATCCATAGTCCAAGACATTGACTCATGCTTACTTGACAGCATGTGAAGGCATATTCCTCAACTCAACATGATAATTGTCCACTCATTTTTATTTTCTGGATTTCTCTAAGCATGTATCCCTTCTTTAAAAAGAAATTTAAAAAAAAAAAAAAAAAAAAAAAAAAAGGTGGGGTCGGGCTTATTCTCTTACATCTTCACCTTTTCCTTTTAGTAAGCTATGTCCTTAAGAGGATGCTTATTTTAGACAGACAGTTCCAATCTCTGCTCAGTTTCCACAAGAGGTAATTGACTACTCTTCCTCACAGACCAAGATTTCTGGAATTTTCTACATTTAATATTCGTTAGTGTAAACACAGTGTAAAAGTCACAAATGTCATGGATCCTGGAGACACTGGTAAATATTTCACTTAAATTTTCAGTGAAAGAGTGAATTTAAGGAATGCAAATGCAGGAGTAAATGCAACATGATCTGACTTAGGAGGCTGGGCAATTTAATGGGCATGCCCAAGCCATAGAAGATGCTACAGCAACCACTGCTGTGGGCTAGGAAGAAAAAGAAATCAAAATTCCTTCCTTCTCCCAACAAATCCTATGAAAATACTCACGTCTGAGGATAGGTCACCAAAGAACTTATGATCTATTTTGATGCTTGCTATATTGTGCCAAGCAACTATTCAATCTGTGTTCAAGAAAACAGCCTAGAGAAAGCCCAAATTTTGCCTTCTCAAGTGAACAACTGGAAGCAAAGTCTTGATGCTATGTTTCTTTCTACTAGTCACTGGGTACCCTGTAGTTTCCAAGAACAAATGGAAAATTTCTGATAGGAATCAGGAGACTACCCCATGAAAAATTGTATGAATGATTATTGCTCTACCCCACCTCCAACGCTTTTATTTCTGAGTAAAAAGATCAAGACCTTTCTATCCTGCTGGATAACCTTCTTATCATCTCCAGTACCGTAAAGATTACCAATTTATGTTAATCAAAATCAAATCTCTGAACTCAGGAGAATTCAGACAAGGCAGCTGTAGCAACTGAGTTAATGTACCAGCTTCCTACTATCAAAAGGCATCCTACTATATCTCTCCCTTTCTCCACTGTCCCTGTCCCTCTTCCACTAGATGTGGGACACATTGGTCCCTCCATAACCTGATTCAGTTTACATAGCCTAACAGAAATCTATCCACTCTTTTTGGCTGATGAAGTTTTCTGATGGCTTAATGAGTTATTGCTGCATGTGTTTACAGAAAGATCTAATACAAAACAGAGCCAGTGCAAGGTAACTAATGGACAATTCAGATAGGAAAGGGTCACACAACCACTCTTTTCTATGGCAACGAGCTGTTAGAGCAGCTCACACTGTCTATTAGAACCACACTGAAGCAGTTAGTGCCAGACTTTTCATAGCTTCTTGTGATGATAGTTGAGTCAAAAAGACCTCCTTGCTTGAGAAGAAATTAGACATGGTATCATAAAAGCCTGCAATGCTATTTTAAGAGACTTGAATTATGTTTAAACAGCTAGCAAGTCAAAAATATTATTCTGTTTAGTCAGAAAAGTCTTTTAGACAATCATGACAAAGTGTAGTCCTTCACCAAAGACATTACAATCACTCTACCCTAAGCAACTCACAGTCAGTCTAAGGTACTGTCCAGTAAATACTTACAATATTATTTAGGGACTCCTTTAAAATTAAGTGCATACAGGAAAAACAAAACTAAACAGGAAGCATATAGGTCATTTGCGTTACTTGAAATACTCAGAGTAGTTACATAGAGTATTTTAGAAATAGTGAGGCTGGCACATAGGAAACCTTTTCTCTGAAACATATCTGAAGTACCAGGCTTAGAGTCAGATGAATTCTACATTTTAATTCAGTGATATTCAGTTCTAGCAATTTCCTTTGCTCTATTTCTAACATATAAACTAAATACAACACCTAGTAGGAAAATTAAAATAATGCCAAGGTACAGTAGGACAATTGTAAAGACTCAAGAAAACACTGGTCATTGAAGATTTAAGCAATTTTTGAATGAAGCCTCTAATGTCTGAGTGTGCTATGGCATGCCTATTTGTAAGGATGTTGTAAGCTATCTATGTCTCATTTAAAGCCTTCTAGTGATGACAGATACACTGTGTTAGATCATTTGTTTCAGTGATCAGTCATGTCATTATTAAAACTATGCACATTATTTCTGAAATTGCTTATCCCCAGATGCTAGGTATTTTTAATCCTTATAGCATTGTAAGCTACATTCAGAGGCCATGTTATTGAAAATCATTACTCTCTGAGGGAAGATGGAACTGAAATGTGAAGAGCAAAGCAACCGGACAGGCACCCAAGTTCAACTTGGCTGCTCTTGTATTTTGAGAAGTACCAGCTGCAGCCATGAAGATATTCCTTGATGGAAGACCTGTAGTCTTCCATGTAAGTCAGCAGCCCTTTTTACACATTAATTTCTACCACTTAGACTGACATATCCTTTGGAAAGAAACTGTTTTGAGCATTGTTTCCTCTGCTGTGATTAATCAGACAGTTTGTGCACTGTTACAGTGAAGTCCTCTAAGCCCTACTGGCTGAGGGCTCATGACAAGGGAAACTGTTCATAGCACTTTTTTCATTTGTTCCCATTTGAATGCAGTGTATCACAGCATAATGCAGCTTTTAGTAAGTTAAGGGAGTTTGGGCATTTTTCACAAATAAAAAACTTTAAAAGTTGCTAATCAGCTTAGCTAAAGTCAGTTATATTCTAGACGCTGGATCAACCTTGCATCACTAATATGGTGTAACAGTAGAAATGTATCCAAACTGACAGAATATAATTTACTCTTTACTTCTGCAGTGGTATCTTTTCCTACTGTTAATTACTGATCTTATTTTGCACTCTAGTGTCAAATAGCATTTTTGGAATAAAAAAGCAAAACAATAGGAAAACTCCAGTAAGTCACCATAGCCATTAACAAATGCAGTGCTTCAGGAAAATAAGTACCCTGAAAAAAAAAAAAAAAATCTTCATGCTTGTTTTACAGTCCTCTATTTACTTTATTCTTTATATGAAATGGTCATAATTTAATGAGCAATTATGTACAATCTTTACTTGAACAGTAAAGTGATCTCAGTGACTTCAATGCAAGTATTATTCTAAGGGCTGCTCTACAAAGCAAAGTATTTCACCTCAGGATAATGTTACAGTGGGAACTTCAGTCAGCAGAGCTAAACTTAAAAATGGTGCTCTTACAAGATCTAACAACTTGCAAATTTATGATCAGATATGGCAGCTCTTTTTCAGATCTTTTCACTGTACAAACACAAAGCATTATAGCAGAGGTTGTAAAAATTAACTATAAAATAAAGCACAGGATATATCAGCTCTACCTTCAGTAGTTCCATCTAAGCATCATCAGGATAAGATGGAAGAGTAGATTCATACTCTTTAAGCACCTTCTTAATATTCTCAGTGTAAAAGTCCCTTATCCCCTTTACTTCTTCCCCAATTATTTTTCTTACATTTTATTGTCAATACAATTTTTACCACTTCTGTAAAAAAGTGAATTTTATACAACTGTTTTTATAATAAGTAATATATTGTGTTGACATTTTATTTCCTACTTTCTTGGAAAAATAAAATACATTTTTAGCAATAAAAAGTTAGTAATAGAATATTTAGGAACTGAGTCATGCTTTCCTCTTATGTGATTATAGTTTACAGTAGAATTAAAGCACCTTTATAGTCCCTGATCTAAAGGCATCCCAATGACATCAATAGTTACTCTGCATAAGACGGTTGTGCATGGGAGAGCTCCTGTTACTGCATCCATTTTCACCACACAGTTTGTTGAACCAGTTTAACCAAGCAACGTGGACAGAGCTATGCCAATACTAAAGATGGATTTGAGAATACAAAAGATATTCTGCTAGTTCAGCTAATTAATTAAGTTTTAGTCATAAGAGAGGGGCCATGGAAAGTACAATCTAAAATAAGCTGCTTGAATATCCCTTACAATGTGAGTCAGGCCCTATCAGAATTCAGAGAGACTCCTGAGCAGGAGTTGTCACCTATAATTAATGCAAGATCTTGAGCCAAGAGGACTACCAGAAAGGTTTAACATGTCGTGTCCTTCACTTTCTTTTCTTTTTGATGTTAAAGTTGGTGCAGTTATCATAGCATAAGGACATAAGCATCTAGTGTCTCCCTAACTCTCTTTAACAGCAAGATGAGCAGTTGAGGACCTATGTTGTCTCCTTTGATGTCAAGCTCATCCTAATTTATGTGTAGAACTTGCATTGGGTCATAGAAATCAGAAAATTCAATGTATTAAGTGCACACAAAATGCTAAGGATTTATAAAGAATATTTAGAGGTTAAACTAATTTACATAAACTTGTTTTGGACATAATTTCTAATTATTACAAGTAAATTATATTAAAAATTTGCATTCATATCTATTTTTAGTCTTTAATATGAATGTTTCTCTTTGGGTCTTATTTTTTTCAATAGACTGTTCATTTTTCTACATACCACATATAGTATGCTGAGTTCTAAAAGGTTACAGTGGAATGTGGAGAATTTTGTTTTGGGGAAATAATAAATTCCTTTGACTCTGTACAAAAGGCTTTATTCACCCCTCAGGTGCATGATCATTATCTGGATTTATCTTGGCTTTTCTCTTAATTTAAACAAAAGCCACTTACTGTAAAACACCTTTTTTTTTTTTTTTTTTTCTTACAGACACATGCAACTTGTAGACATGCATCCTCTTATACTAAAATTTTATTAACATTTCCATTTCTAAAAGAAGTTATGAAGAGGTCATTAATTAAATCATTAATAAAAATTAACACTGATTCCAATACCAAATGGTTTTTCTTTTCTGTCAGGGTGAAATTCAGTCTAACATGAGACAAAAATATGAATCTTACTGTCATTCCCAGTTAAGCTGTTGAAGCTGCTATGCTACAATATCAAATATGCCAAAGCATCTTATTGTTGCATCAGATGTGCTTAGGGACACGTAGCATGCATTTTCAGCTGTTAAATACAGATAATTATAGAATGCTTCTCAACAAAATATCTATTTTTTACTGTTTGGAAGCTCATCTCCTTACCATATACCTCATGGAATTGTGTCTCTGACCAGGAACCATATTTAAGGAAAAAAATAGTGACTAAATATTTTACAAAGGGCTTTTTAATGTTTTGCTGAAAATCATAATACACAGATAAGTACTACTCAAAAATGCATATAGGCTTCTATGTTTCTTTCCTCTCCAGTGCAGCCACTGCATTAACCTGAAAATCTGTGCAAAAACTCAATATACCTTACTTGGAGCCACAGGGATGTTCCCTTTCCAATCCACTTGGGCATTAGCACCTGTGTGAGTGTCTTTGGGTGGGCCCTTCACTTCTCTCTTCATTCCTGCTTTCCACAGCACACCACTATGGACAGTTACCCTAGCTCTCCACCTAACCTTTTGTCCTTGGTATTCAGGGGAGCCTGTGCAGCATGCAGTTAAAATGAAAATAAAAAACTATGTGTCACTTCCCTGCTCCTCCTGAGGTAAACATTTTGTTCTACTGACTTGCAACATAAAGCAGAGGTCAGGTCAAATATGAGCTGGAGTCCATTTGTGCAGTGTGTTAAATGCTATTAGATCTCACTGACTCCTCCAGACTTTTTCCCAAGGCATTTGTCATTAGCAGCAGAGATCCAAATTTAATAAATATTTAACTATTATGGTGTTTCTTGATATATACTGAAGAAAATTATTCACAGCATTGTATTATGAAACCATTTTGTGTTGTCTCATGGAGAACATTATTTATATAGTGATATTACAGTGTACATTACTGTACAGACCATTACTACATTACCCAGCCTACATTACTTAACATCCCGGCTCAGAATCAGTTTGGCCACAATATTCTGTAAGAGCTAATGACTTTGGAGTGCTACATATGAGACACCTCAGACAGACCTGTCTTTTGGAAAAGTATTAAATCCCTGCCATGAACACACACTTTGAAGGAGTGAAATGGACATCTAAACATTGAGACCCAACAGAGTAGTCTTTTAGAAAACGTTGCCCTTCATTAACACTGATGTAATGCAGGATTAATGCCATTGAGCTGAAAAGATTACAATAACAAAAGAGCAATATGAAATTTGACTTAGGCCTCTGAAGTCTAAAATGTCCAATATCTATTTAAAGAGAAATAACTTACTCTAGTATTTGGGAAATGGGGCCTACTGAAAAGCATGAAACCTCTAAAATGTTATTTGAATGCCAGAAAAGTATTACTTTTAAAAGCCAAGGCAAAAATGCCAAGAGGAACAGAAAGGAGTGAGCCAGAAATGCTAACATGTTCATTTCCACCCTGTCTGTGCACCGGGCAAGACCCACAGCTCCATGGGCCACTGTGGGTATCAACTGACAGGTGGTCTGTGCCCTCTGTAACACAGGTGTCATCTCACAAAATATAAGTATGTTCATAAACTAAGGTTTCTAAAAAGAAAAGATATCAACTTAGAAACATGCACCTTACAATGATTACCTACATTTAGCTGTGACTTTGTACCCGCCCAGAGGAGAGTCATGGCCTTCCACGGCATCGAACCCCGCTGACACCAGGACAATATCTGGATCAAACTCATGGGCAGCTGGCATAATCACAGTCCTGTAGAGTGAAAAAAAACTAACCTGTTAAAATGTTTTGTTTGTTTATTTGTTTGTTTTTTCATGATAGATATTGCCACAATCTCAAAAATCCACAACACAAGGTATTTTAATTAAACCAATCTTTGGGGTAGCTGTCCAAAACCCAACAAGGTCCAAGGCTTCAATTAATATATTTCTATAGCCACTCTTTTTTCTTTTCTGAAAAAAATTCAGGTACCTATGAAAGCTTCCAATATCACACACACATCTGTGCCTGTTTAATCCTGCTGCCTATAAAAAACTGCCTCTTCCAGGGAAGTGACTAATGGTTTACAGAGAGCACTCAAAGCCTGGACTGCTCCAGTTAGTGCGAACTTGGTGTAAATTTGAACTATAAATTTCTTTTGGGAAAATGTTTGCTTTCCAAACTTCTTTTTTTCTCCTTAACATTTTTAAATGTTTGTCGAGGTGGGGGGTGACTCTAGCAAAGGAAAAACATGAAATTCCCTTAATCAAATCCAGACTATGTTGTTAAGCCTCTCCAAGGTCAAGCATAACAGGAATGTGACAACCACAAACTAGTGACAGCAACCCCTGCTGGTGTCAGAAAGATAATTCAGCCCTTCACAGTCACAAAGATTCCACTTTTTTAACCCCTTCTTTGACAAACTTC
The DNA here is from genome assembly GCA_024611175.1 of Megaceryle torquata. Lineage (NCBI taxonomy): Eukaryota > Metazoa > Chordata > Aves > Coraciiformes > Cerylidae > Megaceryle > Megaceryle torquata. The sequence continues at coordinate 57,682 of JANIJG010006564.1, forward strand.
CATGGGGTTATTCTGTCCCTTTGTTTTCGGTCTTCTCCAAACTCAAAGCATTAAAGGAGTGTGTTGCCTCCAACACAGAAGATAAAACCCCACATTCTGCATTTGCAGATGTCTTCTTTCAGGCTGACTTTCTGAAGGGAAGGTGTCAGGATGGCTTTTACACTAGTGTGACAAATGCTGAGCCTGTAACGACTGCACTAATTCAGGGGGACATCACTAACATTAAAAGGCAAATACTGAAATGAATGTTCTATTCCAAACATATTAAGTCAATGAAATCCCAATTGGTCTACACTGGTCAAAATCTGAAGATTAATTTTGCACATGTGTAATACTATCTTAGTTCAATATTTATCTATTTATTTATTTATTTATTTAATATTTAATCAACTT
>JANIJG010006564.1:63665-109530 GCA_024611175.1 Megaceryle torquata
AATATTTTAAAAATAATTTTATACTTCCCTATTTTTTATAAGCACAGACAATAATCTTGCCTTACTTGTATTTTATAGCTACCTTATTTGCTTTCTGAAGATAAAAAATATATTTTATTTTCATTCTTCAAGGGGAAAAAGGTACCACAGCAATACAAAATCCTCACTACTGTAAATCATAGTTATTTTACTGGGATTTGCACTTGGTATTAAATTTAAGCACATGCCAAAGTATTTAAAGGGTCAAGGTATTCCATGGCTGTACTCAAGTCAGTAATGTCAAGTGTTGTAATTGTCGGAGTATGTAAATGCCACTGGATGAAAAGTTTTAGAAACACCAACAGCTTTGTGGTTTTTCGTTTGGTTGGCTGTTTTTGTTTGGTTGGTTGTGGTTTCTGTTTTGTTTTGGTTTCTTCTTTTTTTTTGTTTTCTTTTTTTTTTTCTCTTTTTTTGGCTTTTGAAGACATTTTCAGAACCTATGTTATTATTTGTGCGTTCCCTTTTAAATAAATAATTATTTTGGCATCCTGCATGTGAGTTTCCTGAATTCTATTACAGCTGGACTTGCAACATCTTAAAAACTCAAAAAAGCATAAGAAATACTGACTACAATATCTGCTGATCCTTCAATTTTTATTATTATTTTAAAAAGTGGTTTCAGTGTAATTGTAAGGACTCTTCTACATTTGATCTACACTATGCCTCAGTCAGGCTCTGAACTAGTACAAAAAGAATGAAAATAAGAATAAGTTAACAGGAAAATTATGAGAAAAATACTACTTTGTGGTTTTCAGGATTCATTTAAAAATTAGTAGCATAATCAAATAGAAGTATCCAACTTCTAGAAACACAGGCAAATGCACATACACATGTACAGTACACATTCTCATTCATATTCAGAACTGAGTAAAATTCGATGTTCAGTGATATTAGGTAAAGGGATTGGATAAAAATTATTATAAGAAAGCTTGCTCAAAGATTATGGGTCTAAGTATCTCTTCAAATGATTGCACACTGAAAGAAGATGTTACTTTGGAAGGATCAAAGACTTCTAGCTATCCAGTATGCAAATATAAAGCCTTCGATGGAAATAGAGGGACAGTTAGCACATGCAATAGCAGGGTATCTCCTTATAGAAAACTTTTACCCTGAAAAGTAACTGAATAAGAAAATCTGCATTTTCTGTTAAATGTTACTGTGTCTTTTTAGGAGTCTTATTTTAAGAAGTGCAAGTGCTGAAAGAAAAATTTGCTAAATTTTAACCTTTTATTTATTTCTCAGATGTCAAATGAAGCTCACTGGTACCATGCCATCTTGTGCAACACAAATAAAACTTAATTTGCTAAGTTCCAGCTGGTAGCTAAAAGACTGATGAGCTGTGAAACTGAATATGATATATGAGAAGGAGGAAATAAGCAAGGATGGGGCTTAAAATTAAACACAGCATGACTTAAAATAGTATCAACAATACCAAGAAAATAAAATGCAAGAAATATGGAATCCCACCATTTAAAGTCAATTATTTTTCTATCAAAGCCATTCCAATGTATATGGGAAATGGTACTGACACATGCATATAGAGTGCCAAATTTTACCCTCAAGTATTATTTAAGATAGCATTTAGCTTTCATGTTGTAATATGCTCTCATCAGAAAAATGAATTCTCTGCCCATTTCTTCTTATTATTTTATGTGAAAATAAAAAGTAAGGAAATCTTTACAAGCTTTTTTTTTCCCCCCATAAATATAACAATCACATTTGGTGGTAGTTTTTATTTTCTGTTTTAAAATTTGCATGGCTGCTTAGAAAACATATTACATTTCTATCAAGCCTGAGTAAACTACACTATTTTCTATAACAATCAGTTATAGCTATTAGTCTTCCCTTTCTAATAAATAAATTATTTCAACAGCATTTTGTCATAAAAGTCAGTGGAGTTGACCTAAAATGTTAACATAGTAAACTAGTAATACTGCTAAAACAGATAACTTCTCCCAGCAAATGTTATTACATAGTAATAAGATTGCTCCTAGGAAGACAAAAGTAAGTGTTATGATATCAGAAATAGTTGAATAGAGAGGCAAAAACTTCCACAACATGCTGCATTTATAGAGTTCACAAAATGAGAGTGGTAGCCACCCTGAGGAATTCCTTATTTTTATGAAAAAGCACATTATTTTGAGCATATTCTACCTATCAGAGCATTTGCCGCATTTAAAATTACTTAGCAATCTAAGAACAGTATAAGGGAGAGCATAGTACCTATTTTAATTACTTTCCATGGGAATGGTGGAATTGGGGAAAAGAAGGAATTGGTAGTGTTCTGAATAAATTAAAAAGAGAAGAGGGGTCTGGAGTCTAAAATTTGTCTCTACATCCAAAAAATACCCTCATCCTTTATGAAAACACTTCAGAAAAGCTTTCCAGTTTGGGCATATAGCAAACAGTTTGACAATCAGGAACAAGGAAAATATGCTTCCTAAAATTTACTGGTATTGATTGTACAACAGCTCAGTTTGCAATGTTAACAGTCTGTGTATGTCACCATTGAAGTGATTACTGAAGAAGTTTAAAGTAGTTTTCAATTCTTGCAAAAGTGAGATGTGGGGAAGAATGGAGGGTAAAACTTACTAAAAAAATACCTAGGGAGGGTTTGCATTTTTCATGGGAGCAATAAGTTGAATGGATAAAAGGTACAGAAACCCCTTGGAAAAATCCTTTCACCACAAAATTTGCTAAATTTCTGAAAAGTGCATTTTGCCCAGAAGGGGACTTGTTTGTTTGTTTGTTTCCTTTTAAATTAAAAGAAAACAAATATTTTCTAGAAATCATATTATTCATCAAGGTCATGGCCATTTGCAAAAGCAGAATTTTTCACATGTTGAATTCATCAACATGTCTGTGAATACAAAGTACATGAAGTTGTCTTAATTTTTTCTCAGAGGTCTCTACATATTCTCACTTGCAAATGCTTTCTTGCTTTGTCTTGTATTTCCTTACATATACTCATAACTATTTTTAAAGGCATTTTCTCTGTGTGTGGTTTTCTGCCTTAGCATTTAACAGAAATTTCACAAGGTTCTGGATAGCCACTATTATTTGGTAGAACACTGGAACAGGTTGCCCAGGGAGGTGGTTGAGGTGCCATTCCTGGAGACATTCAAGATGAGACTCGACAAGGCTCTGAGCAACCTGCTCTAGTTAAAGATGTCCCTGCTCTCAGCAGGGGGGTTGGACTAGATGACCTCTAGAGGTTCCTTCCAACCCACACATTTCTATGATTCTATGATTCTATATTATTATATATTGTCACTATTCCTTTGAAGTAATGCTATTCAGAAAATTGCTCATATGGCTGATCTTATTTTCCAGCTCTTACAAGGTATTCGTTCACAGGGAAGACAGAGACATATGTCACTTCCTCTTGTTTGCTTTTGGTTTTGGTTTGGTTTGTTTGTTTGTTTGTTTGTTTTTAGGGGGGGTTGTTTGGGGGTTTGGGGGGGTTGGGGTTTTTTTGTTTGTTTGTTTCTTTGTTTGTTTTTCTGAAGAACAACATACACTGGCAAAAAAGGAATATACTGACATTTTTCTTACACCCAAACCAGACTGACAGGAAGTGTCTCTGATCTCAAGCAGGAAGATACTGATGCTACAGGCAGCAACAGTCTCCACCATTTTCATACTAGTAAATACAGGCATATTTGTTTGTCTCAGGCTTGGCATAACTTTGTCATTGGAATTAGGACCACTTTAGACCATCCCATTACTCTAGCATGTACTTAAACATACCAACTGGGCTGCATTATGATAACAAAAGATACAGCATCCTTCATATATGAAGGTTTTACATAGTACAGAAATATCAAGTCTTCTCACTTTACCTGAACTAAGTGCTCCTTAATGGTATCCATACTAATGTCACTTTAGTGGGGGTTTAGAGGAAATATTTTACAGATAATATAATGTAACCCAGAAAAGCACTGTTCAATCCCTGCTCTTCCCACACTCTCCCATCCCACCCCCACAAAAGCATTAATCCCACACTAGGCACTAGGTACCACATAGTGTCAGAAACTACAAATTTTTCTGAAGCATTTTCAGCTCAGGTTAGAAATGTGATCTGGTGTTGTCTCCAGGTAGGTTGGAGGAATCCTGTCTCTTTTATATTTTCCTATCCCCTCTCTTCCCTTATATTCTTTTTGCTCAACAAAATAGAGGAAAAATAAATTACTCCAAAGTCAGACAAAATTGGATGTCAGTGCTTACAAGTTAACTGAATTGAATGTGACTAGACGGACTCAACTCACAAAGAAAAGTACCAGATTCGTTCAGGGAGTAACACCAGGTAGGCTAATGTTTAGTAAGCATTTTCATATAGGAAAGAACTTTAAGGAATCAATGTCACAAATAGGAAGTTTAACAAGTAACTAATGAATCTTCATTAGCACTGTGTCTGAAACAAAACCCAAGATGGTCAGGAGATCTTGTATCAGCTTCAGAGAATTCTAAATAACAAAAGCCAAAGAACATATATATCTCTATTCACAAAGACAATGAAGGAAACAAATTATTTTTTCTTAAAGACATCTGGAAGGAGAAGCAATAAAGGAAAAACAAAGAGCTGAAAAATAAGGATTGAAGACAACATGGCATAATTCAGGAATAACATGAATCCTGTATAAATGTTTAACAGCTTTTTGTTTTGTTTTGTTTTTTTAAAAAAGGAAGGAACAGTCAACAGCAAAGCACGTGAAATCTCTGCCTCAGAAACAAAATATGAAAATGCAGATATCCTGCAATGTGATTTAATGTTTTACTTAAGCTTCCATTGACTACATGGGGCCAACATTTCTCCTAATAGATTTTATTTGAGGTCTGCAAAAGAAATGTAGAAAGTCTTGTAGTCCTAGATCTATCATAACTCTTTCAGTGGTGCACATGGAAGAAGCGTTTTATTTGTGCCAGGCATTTTACAGCAATTCCACTCATCCCAGGAGAGTCATACTGATACAATGCTAATCCATTTGCCAATACAATCACTTGCACCAACATTTCTTGTTGCCAGGACCCCTGAAGAAGGTCAGAGGAAAAATTAAGGTGAAGTCTGGGATTTAACTGGAGAGCATATAAAAATTACTTTTTGATGTTTCTGAATTTGCCTCTCCCGCATGAACTTGTGTCTCTGCACTTTTGTTACAAAACTGAACTGCTCACACCTCTTTTAATCATTTTTGGATCCTATTTGGAGTGATAAATTGGATAGTCTCCTCAACAGCATGAAACAAAAAAGACTTTTTCTACCATATGTTACAGTAATAAAAGAGAAAGCTGTTTCCCATTATTGGCTAGTCCATCCTCATGTAGTCAGTTGCCTTGGAAACTGAGATTGATTATAATTTCAAGAAAATGTAAGAATGAACTGAATCACATAGTTCCTTTTTCAATGTCTGTCTCAATTCACAATGTTGAAACTAGCAACAAAAACATCCCTAAGCATGATTTCCACTTCTAGCTTTATTTTTGTTGCACTTATCTCTCAGAGTGACAGTCAAAATAATATAATGACTTAGAGTGGATATAACAGTAAAATAATTGTGAAGTTTCAGAAAACACTGTAATAAATGTAAGTCAAATGTACTTTCAAATCAGCTTTATTAAAAAAATAAATAAAATAGTTGTTCTTCCAGATTTGATATCTAGATGACACAATATCAAGGTATCATGTAATTCAAATTTCCCACTCTGTCCAAAAACTTGAACTTTAACTGAAGCCAAAATATATCTGATAAAACATTCAGTTTCCAAGTCTTTCACAGATCCCTTCAGGAGTTCATAATAATTTCTTTTCTGTGAATTTGACTTTATCAGCTTTAGTGTCCTTACTGCAAATAAGTTACCATTTATTTATGAAATCCTTTTGTCATTTTAATTTCCTTAAAATTGCCAAGAGCACTTGTAAACTGTGTAAAGAACTAGTTCAAAAGCAGTACTTTTCACGCTCCTATCTTTGGATTACCAACAGCCCCGAAAACTCTGCAATGATCTTCTTGCTGCAAGATCTGTAATTCCAGTTGCCAACCTATATTTAAAACCAAGGAATTTTACACCAGATGAGAAATTTCACACACTCTTCCCATCTACTTTTTATTAAAATTACTCTTCCAATATAAAATTGCTGAACCTGTCATAAGGAACTGTGCAACTGCAATGAACAGGAGGAAGTTTTTATCATTACTAATATATGGGAGGTGATCCAATAGATTTTTTAAGTTGTGTTCCCTTCAAGAAAGGTTAAAAGACTCTGCATGTGAGAAAAAAGAATTTATCAGCCCTTCAGCATGAAGAGCTAAGGCAAAACTTACTTATTAAAATCTGTAATCTTTATATTGTTTTTTGAGATAATTCAGTCTTTGGAATTAAAAACAGAAACCTAACAGTATGATGTTAAGGATAACTACAGAAGGACTGTATATATAATAATTTAAGTTGATTTTTATTTTGTTGTCCTAATTTAAACATTTTCTGACTTTTGTGAATTCACAATGTTAATCAAATTGTAATAAAATTTTATTTTTTATTCTCACTTACTGGATAACTAATGTATTTTTTCTTCTTTTTTTTTTTTTTCCTGAACTCTTCACACTTGCAGACATTGCTAATCAAGTAGATTGCAATGAACTTTCTTATCTAGTGCCAAATAAAATATTTGTAATTTTCATATTATTTATGCATTAAGCTTTAAAAAGACACTGCAGTAGCACAAATATAATTTTAAATTTCATGTCATAGCCTTTAAATAGTTAACAAATTCTTTATTTTATAATTTGAATTCTAATAAGAACCTGAACTTCTAATTGTAAATCTTGAAATGTAATTCCTATCTCAAGTAGTAATTGCTGCCCTGACACTGGTAATCCTGGTAACCTGTCGGTCCAAGTGGAAATCCACAGTTAGGATGGAAATAGTTATGTTTGACTTTTGGAATAAGAACTAGTAAAGTTTTGCTTGCTACCACACAAAGCAAGCCAGCTTTCCCACCACCTCATTGCACTGTTTTCTTCACCAAAAAAACAATGATAGAGATCAGAAGTATCAAGGAGCAAAAAGTGCTTAAAAATAAGCTAATCCTGCCAAGGCGGATATTTTCATCTTCCCCCTGGCTCTACTCCATCCTCTTTAAATTCCATTGAATCACCAAAGGAGAACTCTGGCCTAATCATGGAAAAAAAAATTTAAAAAATCATCGACTAAACCAACAAATGAGAAATAATCTAAGAGCTCCTTTTAGCAGGATGCTGCTAACTATTGGTAAATACATCTCAAGAATGGCTTAGGAAGCTGCTGCAGTTCTAAAATACTAAGTGTTCTATAATTCATTCAGATACTGTATGGATAAAAAACATTTAAAATTGAAAAAGGCATATATTGTTTCAGCAGCTACAGGGTATCACATGTATCTTCCAATTTGGCTCTATTATTAATTGCAAGTGAAGCCAAATTCTGATACACAGTTCCTTGAAACTTGTGCTTTCTTTACCAATTCCTATATTCTCCTTCAAAGGTTAAAAAATTAAGGTAGATTTTTTTTTATTTCACAATCTCATATAAATGTAAATAATGAATTATTATTAATGTAATAAGGATTATTATTAGGCTAGGCTAATGTGAGAAAAAATGGTGTTCTAGAACATATATAATAAAACATGGGCTTTGTTTATCTTGTTAACCATGCAGCCACTTTTACGGTCCATACAGCTTTAAAAGGAAGTGTATATTAGCAAAGAATAGACCTCAAGGGATTTGAAGTTTGGTTCCTATAAACATGTAAATGTTTTAATGTTTATTTCAATCTTATCTGTGTACGGTCACCAGTACAATCAGAATATCCTGTTATAGAATCCCTTTTTCTAAATCCAGGATGAAAAGAATCACAACATTTTGCCTTAACCTTTCTAAAATCCTGTTAAATATTTGTTGAAGTTGGACTGAAGGTATAAGTTGTTTTGGTTTTTTTTTCATTTTATCCAGACTAGTTCCACCACGTCTTGTGTAAATCATTATAGTCTTGTCTATCTCACTTCATTGGCTTTTTGGCTTCCATCTGTTTTCTCTCATCTTTTCCTCTACTCTGTCTCATCTACATTTTCTTTCTACTCTGTTTTCTCTCATCTGCTTGCTCATTACTGTTAGTCCACCCCTCTGTTTTCCCCTTTACTTCCCAATTATCTCACAGAGTTGGAGAATGCATGAGACCTGAGAGCTCCATTCTGAGAGATGCTGACCACTTTAAGTTCTTTTTTGACCTGAAAATTTTAACTTCTTCTTCTTTATTTATTTTTACAGACAGTCCTGGATGTCTTCTGACCTAAGCATGTTACTTTTCTGAATGTGTTGTCTGAGATATGCTGTGTTCTCATTCCTGGAAGCATTCATTTCTACAGGACCCATTTTCATAGGAAAGTAACTCCCTAGTGTCCTCCCTGCACACTGGTTAGCAAAATATCATGGTATGTACTTTATTAATCTCTGAAGGGAAGCTGTAAATATTATTGTGCCACATCATTGTATATGTTGAAGGACATTCAGGAATGTGTTCATTTTAATGTTAATATAATTGATGTTATGATACAAGTAAACATTTGAGTATCTCAAAAAAAATTAAAAATCTATAAATACACTTGCATTTAAAACCTTTTAGGATCAGGACCAAAATATATACATTATTCTATCACAGGAAATGGCTTAAAAAGGCATGCTTAATGCTCCACAGCTACCTTTGTGAACACTGTGGATGTCACAATTCCCTGCTCTAATCTAGCCACTGATGATCAAGGGTAATCATGAATCCTTATATTTAATTCAGTCACAAACTTCCATCTTGAAATTATTATTTTTCTTTCTTAAGAAAGAACAGTGCCTCACAAATGTTCAAAATTGTACAGTAAAGTACTGACCTTCCAGAAGTGTGCAGACGGTCTCACTCCTGAGGCCTTCACTAGTGTCTCATGTTTGTGCACTGTACTTTGTGATCTCTGTAGTGCAGTCCCCTGTGACAGAAGTCTGGAGATGCAATGCCATAGGGGCAAGATCATCACCTCAGCATCAGGCCTATCATTTAAAGGGCGCATTGGTGCATAATTTACAGAATTACCTACACATTTCTATGTGTCAGGCTTGGGAACACTGGCCAAGCACTTAACTGAACTACCAGATTCAGCATGTCCAGATGTGCTATGAGTCCCTTTTCCCTGGGACAGCTTCCATTTACTTACTTCACCAAGTAAGCACCCATGAAGCAGGAAAGCTCAATTTATTTTCTGAAACTTAGCATCTCTGCTCTTGTGCCAGCAGACACCTGTATCAGTCAAAGCTTTCATTCCTCAAACTCTACCCTTCTGCTCATGCTAAGTGAATATTTTCAAACCCTGGAGTGACAAATACTCATGGTCGTGCTCTTCCAAGTGTCAGTGGAGGAAGAAAATCACTACAAATTGATGCTCTGCTGTGGAGGAAACTTCTGGAAACTCCAGAGACTTACACAACTTTTAACAAAGGTTACAAAGGAGGTTTAAAGAAGTAGCTTGCATGTCGCCTAAATTACAGAGTCCCTATCTCTTTTCTACAGTTGTGAAAACTGTGAAAGGTTTGAAACAGAAACTGGAGAAAGGATCATGTCTCTGTCAGCACTGTTCTCCACTGAATGGCAAAGAGGGAAGTGGCAGAAGACACTGGCTGATTTGGAATTTATCAAATAAAAGTAGCAGTATGATCCCATGTCATTCCACCTCCATGAAATATTGTACCCTTTTTTAAAGATTATGATTTGTTTTTAAATTAATGAATAATTTTAAAGCTGAGGTGCTAATGTGGATGAGTCCTGATAGACCGAGGGTTGCTATCGAAAGAAGTAGCCAGACCTTCATGCTTTCAGAGAGGCTCTATTCTGAAAGCTGGCATCTGTGCCACAGCCAGAGCAGTGTTTATCTTTCAATAAAATGCTGGAGTCACGAACCTGAGAGATTTGGAGCTCTTCTATTTATAAGCAGATATTCAAGACAGCATTTTTGGAAGGCAGCCACTGGAGTGTACTCCATTACAAAATAAATCACACTGAAAAGATGCTCACTGTCAAGTTGGAGATGCTTTTAGAAAAGATCAATTACAGAAACCATCACATTTATGTGACTATTTCCATCACTGCTAGTGACGCAAGCTTATTTCATATATACTACAAGATCCGAGATGAGCTCCCCTAAGATTTCTCACAGGTCACAATACCATAGGCTCTTAAATCTAATGGAGAGGTCTCATTTTTTATAGTGCAGTGAAGTACAATTAAGGCTTGATCTTCCTCTGACAGGTCTGAAATGATCTCCATCTCAATTCTTTAGGGAGTGTGTAGAAATTTAGCCATTTAAAAGATCTCTGACCAATATTTCAACTGCTCTGAACTCTCATAAATATTATCAGCTCTAAATTTCTGGAAAGGGTCACTGTTGAGAGGTAGTCCCTTCAGGAATATACAGTACAACCCAACTAAAGTACAACCTCATCCCAGCTTCTTGTTCTCCTGTATTTTGGTCTAAGTTCAGCCAATGATATTGACTATAGAAGGTGCAGTGCAAGGATGTAACAAAAAGAGCATAACCAAAGTGGCAAACCTGCCGCTTCATCAGTAAACTGACGTGAATACCTTGACTAAGAATATGACTACAATGTACACTGCATCAAGACTCAAAGATGTGTAGCTTTAAAACAAGACAGCATGGATACTGAAAAACTTTTACCAGAGGGACTTGGTTTTTTTACAGGCTATTTCTTATTGCTAAGAAAAGGTAATTTCTCTCAGCACACTATATTAGCCCATTAAAAGCTTCTTCCAGCCTGAAAGATTAGTTTGGAAACACACATAAACTACTTATAATATGTGTGTTTACATTTTGACACTATGCAGTAAAAAATAAGTTAGCATGGATGGTCCATGAGAGTTCTTCAGAACATTCTCCAGGTAACTTAAAGCTGGATTGAATATGTCTATACTTTATTAGCAGATATAGATGTATATGTATACTTTGAGAAGTATATGTATACTCTAAGCCAGTGGGCTTAAAACAATATCCTTAACCATATATGGATGAACTCATGGTTAACTATAAATTTTCCCAGGAGTATGTAAGTAGCTGTTACCTAGAATAGAGATGAATTTAACCCAGAATGGCATCCAAATTCAGATGCAGACACCTAACCATATACTGTAGGAGTCTATATGTGAGCTGAAGGTCTAAGCTCTCATAGTATTTCATGGACACAGAGGATTCAGTTCAGTAGCCTATGTGAAGATATCCAGTGGCTTTTGGGATGCAGGGGGATGCACTCTGGCCATCTGCTGACTCTCAGCTGACTCTGTCACCCAGAGCTCCACCATGGGAAAGCAGACATCTTGCTCACACGTACATGCCTACATTGCAGAGACATGGATAGCTTTCTGAATTTGACCCTGAAATCGTCTCTGTTTATAGGCTAATTTTTTAAGCATAACCTAGTGTGGAATAAGAAGCCAAAAATTACAGCTCCTCCAACAATATTGAGTTGATCAAGATCAAAGCTCCAGGAAAGAAGCCATTATAGAAAGCCTTCCATTAACACTATTCTCTGTCCAGTCTTAAGGTACTGGGGCAGAGAAGGTCTCTTGGGTAGAGAGCAGAGGAACTCAAGCTTCTTTTTCCAAATATAAAGTCATCTCTCTTTGTGTTCAAAGCAGAAGGGACATAAGGAAGTCAATTACATCTCTGTAATTAAATTTTTCAACTAAGATCTGAAAAAACATGGCTGCTTTCCACATTTTCCTTTAGGGTACTAAAACAAGTTTCTACACAGCAGGCTGAACCTTCTGATTCCTCTCATTGACTTGTTCATTGCTGCTTTTTCAGTGCAAAAATTATAGTCTGTGCAGTCTGGGCAGCTAATACCATTATAATAACTTACAAAAATAATTATCTAGATTTTACTAAGAATACTGGTATTCATAAGGAGTGTGGGCAATACAGGTGCTTTGTTAATTCTACAATCCTTACACAATTCTACAATTCTTACATAATTTTAAAATGTGTAAATTATTAGTCCATTTAAGGTATCTAAGACAGGCACTACTGCAAATTCAAAGTACTGCTTCACATTACTGTTAGAATCAAATTTCACTTCTGCTAAAAATATTTGAAACATATTTTAATAAATAGAATGCAATGGGAAGTCTTCTAAATTAAAAAAAAACAAAACAAACAAACAAAAAACCAAAAAAACCCAACCCAAAACAAAAACACAAACATACAACCAAACACTGAATTTGCATGTATACTCCTGTGTTTTATTACAGCACTATCAATCACTACAGTTATTTTGGAATAGTGTATGTATGAATTAAATTAAGGAAACAGAACTATTAGGAGAAAATATGCAAGTAAAAGCACTCCCTGTTTTTTCTTAACCCTAAATCTGACTTTGTTAACAAGCAGGTGCAAGACTTCACACTACAACCAAGAACAATAAAGAATCATTTTGTTCTCATTTCTCCTCTAATTGTTCTTTTCTCCAAATCATATTAACTCTCCCATTTGTTTTATATGATTTTCACCATTATTGTCTTTTATTTTTTTCAAGTTTCTTGTAGTCATGGAAATAAGAGTACAATCCTTTGATCTCTCAGATCACACAAAATAATCTATGAGAATATAGTATATGCTGTGATATGAGAAATGTATCCCAGTTGAATTCCTCAGTCAAAAGAATTACATATCTATGGCATCCCCTGTGGAAGTTCTCTGCAGTGAATTATTCCCACTGTTGTTACTGAGTACAGCAATGAAAAGTCACAGACAAAACACCACATGTATATATCCTAGGTAGGCAATGTCCTTATTAACTCTTTCTCTAATCTTTACCAGGGTAAAGGATGTCTGAAAGCAATCTATAATTATATAAAGGTAACACATCCAGCATCTAATTAAATGTTTTCTATGGCATTATTTTTCCAGTTTTCCTCTTGTTATCAAAGCGCGTAAAACACCATGTAATGAACAACAGAATGCAGTGCTGCCAAAATATATGGCATGATCATTGCGTTTAAGTGACTTACTGAACCCAAGTGGTTCAATTTACCTCTTCTTTACACATTCTGAAAAGAAAGATGACATCTAACAGTATTTTTTTTTTGACATGTCATTTTAAGGATGCAGGAATTTCACAGAATTAATAAAAGTAATGGAGCCCAATGGTTATTCTTGGCTCAGCCAGTGATTTGCTGTGTGGTCTCTATAGTGTTTTGAAAATACACAACACACCAAAATTACATCAGGTAATGGCTACTTTACTAATATTTTTGTTAGACTTCCTTTTATGAAATTGCAGATGTACAATCAATTGTAAGTAACATGGAAACTATGCAACTGTGAAGACCTCATCTCACATTAAAAAAAAAAAAAAAAAAAGTAATTCTTAGTAATAAGCCATGTAGTACCTTAAAAACATTATTATTGAAACCTTAAAAATAAGTGCTTTAAGCATCAGGGATTTTTTTCCTGCTATAAAATGCTTCCTTAGTCACTATCCCCTGCTTGAATTACACCACCCACCTAAGCTTAACTTTATAAAGTTTCTAGACAGATGTGCAAAGGTCAAATTAAATCACCAGGAGATTTTATAATCCTATTCCTTCTGTTGAAGAGCTCATTAGGCATATGTACAAGGTACGAACTAATAGATTATATAATCTCACTTCTAATCAATAAATCTTTTCCAATATACTATAATATTATTATATCAACAAATATGCTCCTCTAAATCACATTAGCTTCTGCAAAATATGAATGTAGCTGAAAGTACAGACAAGGATTATGATTTACAACATTAATACCCAAACTATATCTTAGGAAGCATGCTACCAAAAAGGAAATTTGTCTCTTGTTATTTAGTTATAAAAATGAGAGTAAAGCAAATCTTCTGTTTAACAAAGAGCAGAACATCTGCCCATCTGGAAATATTTCTTATAACTCGCACACTCTCACGCTATGACACCTACACCACTATTTTCTCACAAAACAACCTTTTGTATTAGAAGGGAAATTATTGTTTTCTGATAATTGTAATGAATTATGATGATTTCAAAAGATATTTTCTCAGCTCAGAGAGAGATTCATTAGTGCTAATAAAATATGCATCAGGATATAACCAGCTATGAGCTTAACAGTTTAAAATTTCACAAAATGTTGATAAAAATATTAAAACCTGCTGCTTCTCTTTAAAGCATATAACCAATTTGCCATTCTACTAACATGAAACATGTTAAAATGACACACCATATGAAAAGGAAGAAAAACAAGAAGCCTTCAGGCCTCTTAAATAGGAGTCCTTTGTGTTAAAAGATCTTCATCTACATATATATAAAATTTGCATTATAGTATATATACTACTTATAAAATAATATAAGGTAGAACTATCTCAAATTTACAGAAGCCCTTTTTGTGAAACAGTGTTGCTTTAAGGAAAGGGCTGAACACTCTGTAGAATACATCTTTGTGACATTTCTAATTTTTATGAAAAAATCTAAAACATTTCAAGCTTTTAAGAAAGCCAGAAATATTAACTCCATAAAAACAAACAAACAAACACAAAGAAAATAATAATAATAATTTAAAAAAAAAATGCTCACAGAGAAGATAGCAACAGAAATGGTTTTTCAGTTCTTTCTCATTTGCTTCCTGAGCTCATGGAATAAATGTTTGTGTATCTTGATTTGAACTTAACAGAAGCCCACTAGAAAGTAATATTCATCAATATTTCTTTTATTATGTGCTAGCATCAGTCATACAGAATCTGGCTCAAATTGGCCAATATTATACAATTTCATTAGTCTCAGGAGGCCCAATCCTGCAAACATAAAAGCACATGTGTAACTTTACTCAGGCTAGTAGCCTGATTGACTTAATAATGAGTTAACATGTAAATATATTCAGCCCCATGTCTAATTAGACATTTGCAGGATCTGTCCCAGGTTTCCCAACAGCAGTCTCCCAGGAACCTCAATGGTCACAGACACTGACTGGATCCTGAAGCCTACAGCGACATCTCTCCTGCTATAGAGTGTCTAGATCTGAAAACCTCTTCATGCCCACAAGTTCTGCTCCTTGGTTTGTTTTTTTCCAGCACAACCAGCTGGAGCAGCTAAAGAGATCAGGACCAAACTCTGAAAGTAGTTATCCAGAGAGAATAACTCACAACTAACATTGCTAAAATACCCCATTTTTTGCTTGCCCTTACAGTATTTCACAGGAGACTTTCTGGTTTTGGAGAGCATGTTACATGTTACACTCAAGATATCAGGCTGGCTGTAAGAAGTCGGTTCTGTAGGGTGTCAGGTCTGCAAACACATCATAGGGGTTTCCTCACTTATTCCCACTTCAAAGAAGCATTAAGAACAATTTCTCTTTATTACAGATTTTAACTAGATTTCTTTCCCTCGTGATGATTAATTAGGCGTTCATTACAATTTGCCTTCTTTCCACCTCTAAGAATAAATGTCCCCTTCTGCTAATCAGACACAAACAAAATGTTTTGAAAAGTAATCACTTGCTAAAAAAAAAAAAAAATGGAAATTGGGCTTCTGTGTTGTGAGGAATGTACACACATAGCACAGTGAAATTTAACACGGGTAAATGATCCGACTACCTCAAAGTGAAGTTTTTGCCTTCCTACAGTGGCCTTTCACCCTGCCCTTTCCTCCAATCTGAGGAGAGCTGATGTTGATGGAACATATAATGGCTCCTTTCCTGTGTAGTAAAGTCAGCAATAAAGCTCAGTAATTAAGGTGACCGGGGAGGCCCAGCCCAGCAGGCTAGTGGTGTGGCGAACACTTTCAGAACTTCAAACAATATCAAAGTCACTGAAAAACGGGCCTAGTTCAGGACTGGTTTGAATTAAGCCTCACTTCCACACGCACTTTTCAAATCCAAGCTCAAACAAGAAAGCCAAGGCCTTCTGGATTTCATTAGAGCCAATTATCTTATCTGTTTCATCTCAGGCCTGACCCTAAGGCTGGCAAACAGCTATTCAGTGCGTTTGTGTGGTTGTTTGAGAAAGCCTCCAGCCAGCCAATGGCCTGAGGAACTGCTAATTAAAACACAGTTGCCCCCTGCCTCTAGTGATTAAATATTTTCAAGCTTTTGTAAATAATTTTTCCATTCTTTGCCCCAAGCCTCGGAGGTCCAATACATGCAGTAATTTATTTAGTTTGTCAAAGAATACTGCTGGAAATAAAACTAGAATAGAAACTTAGGAAACTTATATCTTGCTTAACTTCTGCAAATGACATTCTACAAGCTTGCAAAACATGTATACTGTTTCTTATGTAATTAAGCCTTAACAACCTCATTGTGTTTGAAGTGATACAGTGTATAACAGGCCCTACATTTTGTTGATAATCATCATGTTTCCTCAGATGTCAACAAGATACCTGTGTTCATGGGCTTACTGAGATCACAGATGCTGAAGTGATACTGAGCAATATCTGTGCTCCTGAGACAGATGGATAGAGGGTGGATCATACTTCCAAAGACTGTTTGGAGAAGGACTGGATCCTGTCAGCAGCATACTTATGTCTCAGTTGATGAAGAACAGTTCCAGAATACCAGGTCCATGTAACCATGTCCCAGATAAATGCTATTCATTAAAATTTGCATAAAAGACAAAGAACTCCATGTCCTTCATTTGTGCTAAAGGACTTGATCCCTCAGTGTCTCTCTTTCAAGCCCTGGGCAGACATCCTCTTTTGCCTCAGATCAGAAGACCTGACTCTAGTCTGGTTCTAGTGGCTAGTCCCAGCCACTGCATCATCTCGTGTGACCCCATGTCTCACCTGCAGCCACTGTCACCAATACTGGGGTCATGTACCTCTCATGCAACATGATGGGGAGAGGAATAACTGAAAACATCTCACAAATTAACCTTTTAACTCCATATATCTTACTATTATCCTTAATAATAAAAACAAGCACATTTCTATTAGTGCAATGCATTGGAGGTTCTGTCATGAACCAAAACCCCATTGCATAAGACACCGGAAAAAAAAAAGGAATAAAAAGATGGTTCCTGTCTTTATGGAGACTTTGGGACTACGGGCAGATGTACAAACCAGAAAAACAAAATCAATCTTAGCAGTATAAGAATTTAGCTACTCTGCAGTTTTGTAGTCTTGGAACTGTTTATGAGAATACCCTACATTATCACCAGAAAAAGCATAACAACTGTATTTTGTATCATGAACTTGAAAATGAAATTTATTGGAGCATTCTGAAAATGATGTTGCAATAGTAAACAAAATGGCAGAAGCTTAGAAATCACTTTAACTGGTTGGAATGGTAGCATATTCTGTATTTCACAGACATGCTACAGAAAGAATTTGCAAAATTTAGACATTGCTGCATTATGACTTCCAACAGAGAAAGTCAAAAGTAACACAAGAACTTGTCTGACTGACAGACAGAAAAATGTTTTTGTCTATAGAGTGGTAGTGGGAATGGCTTGGGCGTAACAGTTTGGTAAGGTTGAACTTCAACTAAAGGTAGATTACCTCAATTAGAATATCAGAAAATTATTATAAATTTTCATGATGTGCAGAGAAGAAATACCCAGAACAGAGAAGTAATTGGCTGAGAAACAAACACTGGATTTGCATTGTGGATGAACTGTCCTCTAGACAGACACAAATAAGTAAGAGAAGGGATCAACACCAAAAGCAGAATGCCATGGAATCACTGAAGAAAGTTCAAGGAGAAAAATGTTGATTCTTCTCTAAGTTGTTAGTATAAATGTTGGGTGGAGGACAGGGAAGGATGGATTTTCAAGACAAAGATCATCAGGGTCAACAGAAGTCGATGACACACAGGCTAAGGGAAATAAATGAGCATGAGATACAGATGCGTGAGTTTTGGGCTAGGAGGGGTTTCAGAGGAAAGTCTGAGATGCTATTTTGGAGAAGGTCTAGGGGACAGACAACAATCTGCACACTCAATGGTGTTAAGGATAGAGAGGGAGAAAAGATGATATGCAAGAGCAAGTTTAATAGTAGCTTTTTTTTTTTTCAGTGAAACATGATTGTATCACAAGGCACAAGAGCATCTTGTGAAGGGAATGAGATGTTAAAGAGATGAGTAAAGGAATAGAAAAGCTCGTGTCTCAGGTAGATCAGAAGATGAAGAAGAATGAGGCCCTGGTGCCAAGTAAAGGAGTTTGAAAAGAACAGATGAGGAGGAACTTTGTGATTAGAGGCATAGGACAGAGCTGTGGGAGGAAAAGGGGAGTTAGGGCTGCTCTGAAGAAACTGGTGAGTGGTCAAACTATGACTCCAAGAGAGAAATGTGAAAGGAAAAGGGGAGGGACAAGGATTTCCAATACTGGAAAATGGTTTTTACTATACGGTAGTATTGGAAAAGCATTTCCAATCTTTGAAGTTCTTAAACTTTCTTTGTAAGACCTTAAAAGACAACAAAAAAAAAATCTGGGTTTGTTCAGTGACTTTTTACATAGGGCACAGTGAATGAACTTGATACAGAGCAAGTCAAAATTAACTCTATAACACTCATCCACTCCATGCTTTCACTTTCAGGGTAAGATAATGCTTTTTATCAGTGGCCAATCTGATGGTACAGAGTGAGAATAAAATCGCTGCCTTCTTGATTAGCTGGAAATCACAAGGTCTTGAAGCTGTTACAAACTCTGCATTTCTTTTTCTGGCTTTGCTTGAAATTTCTAACAAGAATTATATTGAAAATGATGGGCAGTGTTCTGAAATACTTTTTCTTTGTAGAACAAAATGAGGTAAATGATCAGATAATAAATTGTCATTTTCAGATCCAAGGGGAATCAGTTTCCATAGAGAGTTCATCACACAGGCAGTGAAGCAGATGTTAATATAAATCATGAGGAGTGAGAAGTCCCTGTGACACAGGAATTTAAGTACTTGCAAGAGGTTTAACAATACTTAATCTATAAACATCTTGATTGGAGAGGTAGGAGGGTTTGATTGGATAGGGAGGTAATAGCTCCCACTCTCCCATCAGCCTAATAATGAAGGATTAGAACAGTACTTTTTTCTTGAGAAATGTATTCTTTTACTAGAACATAATCTTTTGGTAGATGTACATCACTTTGATAGTTTTTAGAGGGAGACTTCTTTTAGCAGTGAGGGAAAAAACCCACCACATTCCAAATAGTCTGACAGCAAAGGCATTAACATCAGATGTGATGAGGTCAGGTTCATGTTCCTGATTTGTAAGAATTTGGATAAGAAATTGTATTCAATCATTCAAGGATTAAGATTTTTTTTTTTTCTTCCTAGAGTGATGTCCTAATCATGAGATTAGAGATGAACATTGTCACAGAAGGGTTTGAAACACACACTTAGTTGTTTTCTTGGAAAATTTCAAATAGTTTTGGTTTTGTTCCAGCGCAGAAGAAAATCACATGTCAAAACCACGGACAGTTGCTACTTACTGGAACTGCTGTCTTTAGTCATCCTGATATAGTAATGTACACCCAGCACAGGAGGGAGAAGGCAGCAAAACCCAGTCAATGTACTGATGTGGATAAAAGGACCAAATAAGCTGCATCTTCCCTTCAGCCCTCAACCTTATATCATCTGATAAGCATGTATACTCCTATGCATGACATAGGAGAAATACACCCAAGACACAGCTATTTCCAACCTGGTTTATACAGTACTGTCATTTATTTGTCTTCATTTTTCTTTTTTTTTTTTTTTTTGTAAATTAATAATTTTTGTAACTTTAACACTTTATATAAATATGACTAGAATGCTTGTGGTAGGTAAACATATCAATTGTCTAATGAAAGAAATACTTTGAAAGCTTATTTTGTTTCAAGGCATAACAACTCATGAAAGTGCTTGTATATAAAGATTTGACTGCTTGATTAGGTTAAATGTAATCACAGTATCTAAGATCCTGCCACATGTACTTGCTTTCACAAACTCTTTTAGCAGTGACTTTTGCAAGAAGCTACTATTTCACATAAGTAACAACACTGCATCTTAGCCATGAATTATGCTGGTGTGCAAAACTGAGATCTGCATTACCTAATGACAGAAAAGATTGACTTACTTCTAAATCCTAACCCTAGTACATGTGATCACAGGACAAAGACCCTACTTTACTTGAAAAAAAATATACAAATATGCCAAAAACAGTAAGCCACTTTAAAACTGAGTATTTTTCTTATACTGCCTGTAAGAAACAATTCATGTATAGGAGTTTGAAGTCTGACTGATTCCCTCACACTGGGTAACAACTTATTCAAGAAGTTGAACTGATTTAATGGGATTTCTGGTGACCCAAGCAGTACTGCTAACACCACATAGTCATGAGTCACAGACCTCCCTCAATTTCTTAATCGGATATCTATTTTTTGAGAGATTTATGTTTTTGTAGTTTTAAACATCTCTCCACAAGACTAAAAGCTGACTTTAAAAAGTAACAAAATACTCAGAGTTCAGTCTCCAACAATATCCAGTAACAAGAAACCTTGCAAGATCTTGCAGCATTAAGCATGGTGCTTTTCTGCATAATTCAGTATTTCAAAATCTGCCTCTTGATAGATTTTTCTATTTTTCTTCAGAATTACTGGAGCTTTATTTGCTAGACTACATTTTCTATGAAAAATTCCTTTCATTCAATTACTTTATGGGCAAAGTGTAGCACAGGTACACAAAATCATTAGGATTAAAAAAAATGTCTCCAAGGAGTTACTAGTGCAAAAGCATGAAAACATCTATAAGCAAAGGCATGCCCTGGAGGTACCCAAACAAACTTACACTGAGACACAGGTGCGTGGGCACACACAGAACCTCACAATACTTCTTTGCGATCCTGTTTATGTTTGAAGGGAGCAAAACAAAACCGCCTATTTCTTAAGTATTAAAAGAAGAATAGTGGAGGTCTCATTAACAAAGCTGGCTAAAGAAAGCATGACTAAGAAATGTGTAGCTGAAAGGCCTCTGTTTCTGCTGTTCTTGAAACAACACTTCTGTCTGATTCTGGATAATGGGCTTTTAATAAAAATATCCACCAAAGGAAAACAATTAAACAATACATAAAGCACCAGGGTGCAATCTAGTGGTTCTGTTACAGTCTGGAGCTGTTCCAGCAGAGAACATGTGGATATTTTTTATGGGCTACAGTGTAGTTCTCAAAAGTTATTATAAAGCAACAAAATTTAAATTGGGGCTGGACATCTATACAATCACTCAGTGTTGCTGTAGGACTTCTAATTCAGACTTGAAATTTATCTACATCTAAGTGATGCAAATATTTTTAGGATAAAAATAACTTCTATACACTTACTGCTGTTTAATTTCTTCCAGGATGTTTCTGGTGATATTTCTCACCTTTCCATCAAAGCATTTGAGAATATGGAATTTCTTTATCCATGAACCTCTATTCTTTCATCTTTCTGGTTTGACAAAATTTGGAAAATGGTAACATTGGAAAAAAGCTCAGGTACTTTTCAGTACTTTGAAACTACAGACCATGTATGGCTTGGAGTTTTAATCAAATAGTTTTTAACCTGAACCACATAAACCTGACACATGCCATATTTTATTATCCTTTCTTCTCCACCCCCTACTCTGCCATGTCAGTAAAAGAAACTGTGCATCTGTAGAAAAGTAAGCCAACACTAATTAATTTCTGTAATGAAAGGTTTCATTTCTGTAGCTCTAGAGAAGGAAAGAAGCATCATATACAGTGTTAAAAATCTTGGTACAGTAAAGGTGAAAATTTAGGGTAGTTTGATGAGAAGTTAGATTTTCCAAATAAAAATAAACAACTAGGGAGAACAAGAGGTCACAGGTTATAAACAGTGTTGTCAGTTTTAGTTTTATGGTGAACTTTGAAGTATAACAAAATGTTGAAAAGCTGTTTATACCAGTGTTTCAAATGCTTTTAACTCTGCTTCTCCATTTCCTAAGGACTCTGTCCCTATCCCCACGATACTAATCATCTGAATGCTCAGAACGTTTGTCAAGAAACAAGAAAAAAAGCATGACAACTTACCACTATTACAAAACCTCCCTCATCGGGCTCAGAAAAGTATTCAAAAGCCACATATCCTCAGGACTACTGAATATTTACATATGAAAGTTATATTCTAAGCAGGTTTAAAAAATATTATTCCAAGCGAACTTCTACCTTCTTCAAATTTCTTCAAAAGTAACTGCTCAAGAACTCTAAAGTCATCTCTTTATAGCTGTTTGATGTACCTTTCTTTGAATTCTCCTAAGACATTTTCTGTGGCAGAAGGGAAAAGAAAGACATCTCCAGTTTAAATGGTCATCTTTTAAACACACTTGGAAGAAGTGAACAAAATCAGAAATGAAAAACTGACTGAAACTGTGACATGACTTTGCAGAATGTTGGAGGTGACTGAAAGCAACCTATATGCATTCATAGAGCAACCACTGTATAGATCTTTATAAAGGCAGTACTATGCCCATGACAGTGCAGAAGGATTGTTAATAATTAGCACTCTTAATAATGTCCATCTACATTTGGGTAAATCATTATATTCCTGTCATACAGGTAACTCAGAGATTCTGCCTTCTTCTTGATGCAGTGAAGTGCTGAACAGATTGCTGCCAGCAGACAACAGAGGCAACAATAGATAGGATAATCTATCGGTTATTGTAAGGCAAAATACTGAGAAATAAATAATTAATTTCAGTTAGTGAAGACAAACATGGCATTTGCTAGTCTGAGGCCAATGGAGTTTACTGATAACACAATAGATTAAAGTTCTAAACATGTTAGTTCTGTCTACTTCTAGTACCTTTATTCATGAGGCTGAGCAGCTAACCTGGCTTTTTAATTTCCTCTCCCACACTTTGGCCTTTTTATGTCTTCACATTTGAATCAGAAACTGAGTATTAAAGTATTTTTTAGACCCAGTCTAGCCCAATATAGCCTCAGCAGAAGGCTCTGGACAGTACAGCACAAAAAGACCAGAGTTAAGTTATAGGCGTTTAAAAGAACTTTCTCAAATGCTATTCTTGATAGAATTCATTAAACATTATAATTATTCTATCACTCACTGTAAAAAGCTAGGTACAGCTAGGAAAAATGTTGACTTTTCTCTCCTACTTTATTTTGCTATGTTTATCAGAAACCAAGGTTTCTGCTCAGTCTGAGAGTTATACAAAATTGCAGAATAGTGATGTCAAAGAAAGCTATAAAAATATTCAAAATAATATAAATCAATGGTTCGCCCTCATGTGGTCTATCTAGCTCATTTCTAGAAAATAGCAAAGCTTCAGAGATGAGCAATTAAAAAGATTTGACAACTGGATAAATTTCTAAATGAAGAGAGTTGAAAAGTCAAGAAATATTGTCTTTTGAGAGAACAAAAATAGCTAAGGATGTGACACAAGCAATGCAAATGCATTTAAAATAATAAATATGGATAGGCAAGAATGTGTACTTCATCTACACATGTAGTACATGAACAAATGGACATTTAACAAAAGGAAGACTAGTGAATTGAGATAAAGAATTCGTTTTTCAGACACACTTACTTAAGACCATGAAACTCAATACTATTAGGATATAGAAAACTTATCAAAGTTGTTATATCTAATCCCTTAGTGAACAAAAAAGTTATAAAAGTAAAATTTACAGGAAAATTAAATTAATATACACACTCTATGTATAGTCATATGAAAAAGCATAAAGAAAACGCAGCAATCTTTTCTATGAGTGTCCTTTTAAAGGTTTATATATGAAACTGTGACTTAAAAAAAAAAAAAAGAAATCATGGTCAGTACCTAGGCTGAAACAGAGTTAATAAGGAGAATATATCTGAAAAAGAACAAAATTACATTTACAAAGCTTTTCACTTGAAGTGTCAAAATTAACTGTTATCAGATCAGGAAATACAAAAATAAGACAAAAAAATGTTGTTACATATCAATGCAATTTCTCAAATAGACTTAACTAAGCCCTGTAATGGCACAAAATTACAATGAAAAATTACTAATACTTTAGAGATTAAAATACAGAGAGTTTTAAACATGTTTATTTTCTTGCAAAAGAAGCACTGAGAACTGTAAGAGAGAGTGAAGGTTTTCTGCACACCTTTATTTTCTGTCATTTTTATGCTTTAACATATGTGGTTTCAAGTACGATTTTAATTTTGAATTCTCTTTGCTTAAAATTATTATTCTGGTGTTATTATAAATGTTATGCTGTATTTTATATTAAATCATGCATATAGTTCATCCTTAACTCTGCCTTAATGTCATCTACATCTTCTGAATTTGTTCACCTTCTTAAATTAGAATCATGCACGACTGCTAAAAATTGAACTCAAAGATAATATTATCATGAGCTATTTCTAATCATTCCAAGAAACACAGACAAGCACACACTTCGTTTTATGTAATCTTTTATGGCCAGGTTCATTGATATGCTGTGGCTGTTTTATGCTACTCTGGAGCAGACCAAAGCAGCCAGAGCATACTGGCTGGTTAAGTTAAATTTACAGCTCCTTTGTTGAATAAAAGCAGTGCAAAGCAGTTGGAAGGCACACCCCAGTTTCCTTCTGTCTTTTGCTTCTCCCTCACTCTCTGAACATTCACATTTGTTTCCACTGCCTCCTGCATCTTCTATATTCTGCTCTACAGAAACACATCTCTCCTGCCCTCTGTATACTCCAAGTACATACATATACACGTGTACATGTACAACACAGACCTGAGCCTCTGTCTGCTGCCTCCTTTACTGAGCACATCTGGTATAACAGCTTATGAAAATAATTACTTGAACATTACTAGTTGACCATTGCTCTTATTTTTTCTATAACTGTTGGCAGAAGAGAGTGGATTATATCCTTACAGTGTAGAATCATCCTCTCAGAAAATAGCCACCATCTTCCATTGCTTTCAAAGAGATGAAAGCAAATTTGACCTGAATAGGTGGAAGTAAATGATGAAACAAAACTCTCAGGTGGAAAGATACATCAGGCATTGAAAATAATGGAAAAGAGCTGTGCTTTTTTGTGATCACAGGGGAAAAGAGGAGATGCCTGCCCTTTGGAAAAAGGGCATTCTTTCAAGGATTTTTGTAGCTAGGCCAGTTGCTTAACTATGGTAAACATCAAATAAAACTTTTCTGGAAAAATTAAAATGTATATTGATTTGATTAGTGCACTTCTTTTCCATTCTACAGAAATTTCGGTCTACTACATTTCCTACTACTTTCTTGTAGATACCATGAACAAACATATTTTCTTAGGAATGTGAAAGAAACGGAAAGGAAAACATATTCTTTTATATATGAAAGAGGAGTCTTCATCTTCAAACCATCTACAGGCATTTAAATTTGAGTTTGCACTAGAAAGAATTAGTTTAAAAATACAATAAAGACTCTTCATGTAGCACTGAAATCAAAATGACAGACACAAACCAGTACCATAATTTTTCCTCTTTACCACTAGAGTCCCACTGAAGCCACTCACTCAGCATGCCTTTGAAGTGATTATTCTGTGTTATGCCTCTAACTCATCTTCAAATTTTCTGCATTTTTACACATTAAACTTGTTTTTTCCTGAAGATATAGACATATTTTCTCATGCAGTTTGGAGGAAGAGTGAGTTAGAATCTCATTCACTCCCAACAAAATTTACTTAAAATAGATTTATCTTGTGATTTATGCAGTGGAAAAGAACTAATACTCAGCTACCTGCATGTATATATATGTGAGTGCTTAAATGCTTATACTGTTACACAAAAAGATTCTGGCCTCACATGCAGCATCTTATATAATACCTGATTATGGGCAAAACTCTAGAGGCAGAATAAAAGACCTGGTTTTTATTTTCTGTGGATATTATCATTGAGAAGGATCTCTACTGTGAAATCTGACTGTTGATCAAGCAGTAACAAGCTACCTACTGTCATGGCTTCTGACACCTCAGATATGTGCTTGCTGCAATTCTAGGAAGAAACTAGGGCTCTGCTGGTGTGTACCCCCTAGGGAGCTTTAGATGATCTTAATGCAAATTTCTCAGTTCCTAAGAACCCAAAGGATTAGGTTTTCAAGGCAAACAGAAAGCTGGGAGCCTCAGCTTCTCTCCAATCACGCTCCACCCATCTGCAAACTTATTCACACCTTGCTTATTTTGGAGAGGACCTTCACCACCACACCATCTCCTCCCTTTGCTAAGGATTAAAAACTGCATAACCTCTCTGTCTACTGGGGAGTAGGTATGAAGAGAAAACCTCTCCATTTTGTTCCTTATTCTCTGAAAATTGAGAATGCCCATCATTTTCCCCACCATTTTCCCCACCCTTTAGTTACGTTTTTCTCTGTATCTCTTAAAATCAACAAAATTCGTGAAAAAAGTCATCAAGCCCATTTTCCTATTTACAAAACTCACTGTTTATTTTTGTAAAAACTGACCCATTGCAGGTCAAAACTACAGAACAACAACTGAACTGCTGAGGTTTTTTAGCAACTCTTCTCTTGATTTTCTACAAGACTGTACCTTCTTTTTGATCTATGGCTAGAGGACTGACCCGTGGATCTGTCTTTCCTGACTACTGTCTCAGAGTTCTGTCCTGGCCAAACTGAGAATGCAGGCTATATCATATGTGACACTTTGCATAATAGCAGGGATAGATTCTAGTCCACAGATTAAGTTTCTCTTTACTAGGAGCTCTATATTTACGTACCATTCAGATCAGATTCATAGAAAACATCTACCTGGTCTATCCTATGTAATTTACAGATTTTTTTTATTTGTCCTTCAAAGTTCCATGCTGTTTGCTTCACTGATCCCTATGCTAATCTGTCACACCAGTCATACCATATCCATAGCAATAAAACCTACAGAGGGCATAAAACCCATGCTCCGGCAAAAAGACGCCTAGGCTGTAGGAAAACATTTCTTGTTGATCCTACCCTTTTGAAGAAGAGGAAAACAGCAGTATCTATAGTAATCAGTCAACAGCATTAAATTTTTTTTTTTTTTTTTTTAAAGCAATTAATTATTTAACACGATGTATAGTGTTCACATTAATTACAACATTAATTGCAAAGTTAAATGGATGCATTTAAAATAGCAGCATTAAATTTTGCACCATTAGCAACTCTTTTAACAGAGATCCCATACATTACTTTCCATTTCTCTGCATTAAAAAAATAATAATGAAGCATTTATGTTAGTGCTTCGTTTGCAGATGATTAGTTGGTGTGTAGTAGCTTACAGGAATTTTATTTTCCTAAATAGTGCTACTTTGCTTAAGCACAGAGATTGAACTTCCCTCTAACTCTGAAGCAGAGTAATAGGTACAGCAGGAATATTAGCTGCTCAGAACTATTTACAAGAGTCCCTTAAACTAGAACTTAAAATTATTAGGCCTAGGTATTTGTTGTCGGGATAGCAGGGGTACCAGTTATGGTTGCAGTCTCAGTTATGCGAGCCTTCTGTTCAATAAGCTGGGACCACCATTCTCTGCAGCATTAGATAGCCACATTACCTATATCATTACTGAGACAGTCTGGAATTAAACCAAGAATTTGGAGATGACCACTCCAGATATTTTAATATCAGACACTAATACCAGTGATCTGAAATATCCAGTTCCCTAACTTCTGTAAATCTCTTCAAAGAAAAAGAGATATTTTGGAAAGAGCTTGAGGCAATACTGAGGTGTAGAACATTTGGAGCCTGATGCTGACTATTTGTTTAGACTGTTTTTAAATACAGAAAAATGTAAATAAAATTAAAACCTTCTCCACGGTAACACTGAGATATTGTAAATGTGTAAGGCTATTTCTGTGTCTAGGGGCTTAGCCTTTGAATTCAGGTGCGTTGTTTATATTCCTTCATGAACTGCACTGGAGTGCTTCAAAAAACAGGGCGGGTTATGCTTTTTGTGATGCATTTTCAATAGAATATAAACAAAAGCTATATTAAGTCTTGAAAGTGACTGGAGATACACATTAGGTGTCTCACTGTCTTTATTGCCTATAGGTTTCTACTAAATGAAACCTCTTTTCAAATATGTAGCATTTGCCTGATCTTGAGAGGTGAGTGCCCAGTAAACCCTTCTACTGGACTGCTCTATAATGAAAGGAAATAGTGCATGTAAGACAGGACTACTGAAACTCTAAAAGAATGTGTTTTAAAATGGTTTTATCTCCTCTGGTCCCATGAAAATAAGACTAAAGATTATGATGCATCACCTATGAAAGAATAAACTTCATTTAGAATTAGCTATTGAAAGCAAAGAGAAATGCAGCATGCAACATTTCCTATCATTCTTATTGAGATATTTCACAATTATTTACTTTTAAGTAAATAACACTTTACTGTAATTCATAGAAAAAGCCAGTTGGTCAAATCTGTGAGTGTCATGATGAGACTTTTAAATGAATAAGGGATGCTGGATTTGGAACATACTTCATATTGCTTTCTATCTGCTCCATTTGCATGTAACTGCAATCACCGTGAACATGAACACTGGTATGTATAAATGCTTAAATTTAAATTTTGTAGGTAGAGAAGTGAGCAAGTTCAAAGTTATTTTACTGGCATGATATAATAATAATAAAATGAGTGTCTGATCATTAGACTTTTTTTGTTTGTTTGTTTTCAAGTGATGATCACAACAATTAAATAATCCATTTTTATTATTTATTAAGCTTCCGTACACTGGGATACCAGGATTGTTAGCTTCACCATGGGTCATTCTCCTCTCTTTCAAGATTACAAAAACTCTTACTCATGTGCTTATGTTCTCCAACCAGTTTTCATAATTTTAAAAGAAAAAGGTACCAACCTGAATGCTGTGAGATACTCAACATCGCCCATAGGAGGATCCAAGCCACCTGTCCATGCAATATTTATGTTATACCCTTCACCAGGGCCACTTCCAACCTGAAAAATAGCAATAAAATGCTAAAAGGAGTGAAGGGGATGAAAAAGGAAAAAAGGAGGAGGAAAAGAGAGCAGGAAAGGAAAGGGGGAAAAAAAAAAAAAAAAGAAAAAATTCTCAAGCGTGCTTTAGAAGCAAACATCAAACATGTCAGATCAGCCCAGCCTCGTTTGACAAGGACTGCAGTGGGTTATGCACTTGTTCTCCACTGGTCCCCTGCTCCCAATGGACAATTTGGTAATCTGGTGTAATTTAAAGAACCAGAGAAGGACAAGAAAATTAGGGGTAATCATGCAATGCAATTACCTGAAAGATACAAATAAAAATGGGGCTCTAAAGAAATAAACCTAACCTCATTTGGGGCTCCACTGCCAGGGAAGAAGTTGCCTTCATCATAGCGATGGAGGGAAACATACAGGATGCTGGGGTCAGCATAAAAAGCCTGCTGTGTACCGTTGCCATGGTGAACATCCTAAAGGAGAAAGAAAACAGATGACAAATGTAATAATGTCCAACTCAGTCTAGAGCTCAGTTCTGCTTTCTTTTACCCCTCCTCCCCCCATTTCTCTCCCTCTCCCTTGCTCTCCTTTTGTCTTTCCCTTTCCCCCTCCCTTCATCACCCCATACTTCCTGAACTTTCAGGCAAATTACTCTTTAATGCACTCATTTTTTAAACTGGCTTCTAAAAATCAGGAAACCATAGCGAGCGTGCCCTGGAGACTCCAGATGAGCAGTCATTGAGAAATCCCAGTCCTTTTGTACAATTAGATATTTATACACCGGCTCTTTGTACTCCTTGCCTCAGTGATGGAATCTAGCATCCTGTTTTATGGAGGAATTTTATGACTTATTAACTGCCAACAGTTCATAACCCCTCAGGCTTAATTAACTAGCCTCATTGGCCTCTGAAGAAAGACTAATGTTTAAACTACAAACCAGTATTTTGCAGAAGGATCTATGGTTTACAGAGCTTTTTCACAATTCTTGACAGAACACTAAACATAAGTGTATTCATTGATTTGCCAAGTTCCACTATTGAGGTCAAAGGCTCTGTGACCAGCTGAGTAAATTGGCTTTCTTGAAACTTTCAGTTCAGTTAGCAGTCCCTCAGCAGTTAGATCCACATCAAAAGAGATGCCAGATGCAGAAAGGACTTCATACTTCATTTTTGCAAAATCATGACGGCAACAGTTGAAGACATAGGAATATGATCTCATTAGCTATTAAATCATCTGGCAGATAGGATGGTGCCTTCCACAATCAAGGAGTGATCTTGGCCAGTCTCCAAAATTCAAATATTATATAATGCCAGTAAAAGAAATTCTGTCTTTAAATAAAACACTGAAAAAGAAATGCTGAAGGTATATCTGTATAACAAAGGCTGATGATGTGGTCTAGTTTTGTTTTCATGGTTCTATTATTGTACTATGTGGTTAGACACATAAAAAATTTTACAAGTGAAAATGGAAAATCCACTTGCCTCTCAGTAAAAGAAAATGGGAGGGGGCTTTATAAGTTTCTCCACTGGTATTTGTAAGAAGTTGAAAAATTATAGATATTATTGATTCTTCTCTTTCAATGCCTCCCTTTGAAATTTCTGATTTAAAGAGAAAACTCAGAAAGAGGACAAAGTACTCTGAATGGCAATGCTATCATCAAGACTGTTTATTTTATGAATGCTATGAGGTCTGAACCAAATTTAGCATCAGAGAAACAATCAATGATCACCCTTTCTTCACAATGCCTAGACTCCAGGAAAGTTCAAGTTGGGTGTACACTTGCCAACAGCACAGCAAGCACCATCCTTGTGCTCTTTCTCGGCTGATGTAGCCCATGATTTTCACCATATTGTTCAGGACTCTCTACATTGATTGAGTCTTACTTGTACTGCATTGTGCTTGACTTGGACTCCTTTGGGACCTCTATGGGGTAATATTATAATGGTCATTTTTCTCAGTTGAAAGTACTTGAAACAACAGGAGGATGAACTGTGACAATGCCAAGGTTAAAAGCAACACATTGGAAACCCAAGGGAGTGTACACTTCTGTGAAGGTGTTGGAGATTTGAAGGCAGCCAGCATAGTTTTAGAGGGCTCTGACTCCAAATGAAGTAAAATCTGGCATGAAAACTAACCCTAGGATCCCATTCAGTCTTCAACTGCAACAGGATTAATTGGTTTATTCGAAAACAGACCCAGATCATGCTAGCATACATGCAAATATTGATGACCTTGGAATGAGGACTGCAACAGCAACAATCTGAGAAGCTATGTTGGCCATACAGATAGATCTGCAGAGGCCACGACTAAACACATAATAGGTTTTAACTTTGTGATTTTAATTTTTTTTTTCATGTATATTTGGGGTTTCAGATACATTCTTGCTTTAACAGTTTTCAAATGAAAAGAAAAAGTATTAATGGGCATAGAGATTTTTTTTTTTAATTACACAAATCTCAAAGCTACCTTGCTTGTCTAAACTTTTATTCCACCAAGGGTTACTCTGAAGAGCAGTAACTCCTCAGGTTAGACAAAGGAATGTGTTGTTTAAGACTGCAGATGTTACTATGTGGGAAATGATCATATTTTGCCCTTAGTAGATCACATGTATTCAGGGTATATAAATCACTTCAAAAATGAAGATATATTCATACGGTGGAATAAGAAAAGCTGACAGAAGTATTTTAGTGTGGAAATAAATGAAGGAAAGATTAAAAATTTTAAAGTTAAGAATTTATATATGAACACATGTAGAAGCTATGAAGACTACACTTAAATTTTAACTGGAGTTGAAGCTTAATGTGTGGGATTGACTATTACTTGTTAATATTTACCTTGTAGTAACATGTATAGCTGCCAACCTACATGGAGTGCTGCTGTGCTAGTCACTATCAAGATATAGTCTTAAAGGTAAAGGTTAATTTCAAATCAAATATCTGTAATTCCTTTTTTTCATTCAGATGCCCAAAACTCTCTGTTGGTGAGCATAAAGGCATCCCTAATAACTTGTTCATTAATTCAGCTTGGATTGTGATTTATCCACTAGTTTGCATACATAAGAAATGTTCCATATGAATTTTGTACATCATTGCACTGACCATGAAGCATACTTGGGACGGGACTGCAACTGCTTCAGGAATGAAGTAATCTGCGTCAGCCATATATTTCTCCCTTTTCACCAGCTGAGTTATTATTCTGGCCAATGGGATAGAGCCAGAGAGAGTCTGAGCATTCCCTGTCTACTTTCCTGGATAAGGATAGGCAGCTTCACAGGTAATCATTTGCACAGGTAATTATTTTCACATTTAACCTTGCCTTGAAAAATTGAAGCTGAATTCCCAAGTGTTTATTGGCTAAGTAGGTCTAATGGAAGTGATTTCTTTTCCCAACAAGGTGAATGTAACAATTACAGTCAAAGAGACTTAAAAACATACACAAAATGAAATCTTTGAATAGGCTTTTCTTATTAAAAACAAAAAACCAAAAAAACCCAACAACAACATCAACAAAAAACAAAAACAAAAACAAACCAAAAACAAACAAAAAAAACCCCAAACCAAACCAAACCAAACAAACAAAAAAACCCCAACAACATAGAGTTCACTTTTGGCCAGCATTTATAGCAGTATAGCTCAAGCTGTACGATTCAAGTCAGCAAACAGATACAACACAAAGTGGAAGTGAATTTTTCAAAAATACTGGTTTCTTGAAGCTTATATTTCTAAGTGATAGTAGAACGTTCTGAGAAATATTTGAAAAACATTCTAAGAATATTTAACCTACCCATATATTCTACCACTCATTTTTCACTTGCCATTCCTTCTCCCACACTCCCCCTTTCTCTGCTTCTCTTCAACAGTCAGTACGCATGTTTAACTGAACAAAAGTGCTAGATGGTGAGGCCATGACTTCACAATAAGATTTAATTATGACTGCAGATATGAACAAGATTTAGACTATTAAGCCCTGCACTTCAAAAACCCTTTAACATATTTCGTCTCTAAATCTTTTATCACCTGCAAAAATTAATTAAGTGCAGATGTAACAGGTTAGGTTTTGATGCCAGGGTTCATTTCCTGTCTATGCTTTGTCAGACACCCTATTACACCTCCTCATGAACTGTAGGAAAACAACAATGTTGCTCATAAATCAGCATTCAACTTTCCTTGGGCTATGCGTTGGGCTGATCCTTTAAGTGTAAGGCACAGCTCCAATTCATTATTCATGAAAATAATATAGACAACATGCCAAATGTCATCTGCATTTAAATAATCCATTTGTTAAACATATTAAGTATCGTGTAAGAATGCCTTACATTAAAATAAAAGACTAATCCAATGAAGTGGATTTTTAATCACATAGCTTTACTTCAGGGAACCATCAAAAGCTGGCATACATGACTTGAAAACTTCTTAGATGGAATGACCTGTTGATTTGTTTAATAATATTGAAGTTACACAACAAGTCGAATCATTGCTAGCTAGGGGAAGTGGCCAATTTGGTTACCAAAGCAACAACATTCTTTAAAGCATATCTGACTATTTAAAGTTTGAATTCTGTAGGGAAAAGTAAACTTAGGTTCTGTAGGGTTATTTTAACGATGGAAGTATCAATTCATTTAAGGACCATAAAAATTGCCCTGATCTGTGCCTTCTTCTCATTAAATTGCAGTTAACACCATTAAAGCGAAACATAGATGTTTATGGCTTCAGTACTGCCATCCTGGCTTTAATGAGTTCCCAAAATCAGAGGAAATGCACACCTTTATTACTTGTAGGTATTAAAAGCAGGAAAGTCTGACATATAAATACAAATTCTTTATCTTTTACCTAGATGCACTGAAAGTGTGATGCTTGCCAAGAATACATACCAAATCTACAATCAATATCTTGCCTATATTTAGCTTGTCTCTCAAGTATTTGGCAGTAATTGCAATCGAATTAAAAAAGCAGAACCCCCTGTGGAATAGAGAAGAACAGAAATAAGAAAGCAAATCAGTCAGAAAAACAGTTATAAATAACGTTCAGAGCATTTTTAAAAATGCTATATGATCTCTGAGGCCATAAATCTGCTTCTGGGAGTACCCAGAAAGCCTTTTCAGTCATCTGCTAACAATTACAGTTCTTCAGAGACATGCACAACACAGGTGATTGCCAGTAACCTTAGTGCTCCAAGATGGGCAATATTCCCTGGTACTTACATGGCTGTTGATTCTTCAGCATGATGGCCTGGGGGCCTTACAACAGCAAAGCCATTCTGTAAGAACAAGATAGGTTTTCAATTATCAGCTAAAAAAAATACTTGACTCTGTGCAAAACAGAGCAGCCGGCGGACTGGATTGAGATCTATTAGAGGCTCTTGAGCACTTTTTCTGTCCAATCACCCTTTCATAGTACTGCCAGAAATAATATATTTGAGAACAGTGGCATACAAACTTATATAAATACACATATGCACATACATATATATGCAGACAACATGACCTAAAGAGGAAGAAAAAGGCAGGATGAGAAAGCTGTTATTATCGATTCTGCCATCTAGAATTCACATTTAAAATAAAAGTAGCTCAAAGTAAATATTTTACATGATTAGTCAAAGTTGACACTACCTTCTGCATGGACTAAATGATAAATTCAGACACACACACACATGTAATTCCCAACAGTAGAAAAAGGACAACAGTGAATATCCCATATTTCTGCAAACCATAAATTAAACTGCCACACTCACAAGTTTAATAGATACCCTAAAGTAGACTTCTAACACACCTTCTGGAATAGTATATAAATTTAATAAAGTACAGCACTGGGATGAGTGATGATCAAGGAATTTTTTGCCTCTGGAGTCACTGGAGTTAAAAGAAAAATGAAATTTCCCTCCTTCCAGTGTGGGTAAGGTAGAAAGGAAATGTAGAAGCACTGGCAAGGTAGCTCTGTTCAGAAAATCACATTATGTGTTCAAGGAGCAGTATCTCATAAGGGTCTGTATCATATCAAATTTTTCTTAAAGCAGCCAGACTCAGGAGTAACACCATTAATCCATCAAATTTACTCTTTATTTCACGTACTCAAGACAGTCTTTTCTATTCAGCTATATATTTGACATCAAATTAATTATAATTAACACATACATTTAAAAAATATTATAATCTGTGCATGAATATATTGGCCAAGCTCGTACTTTCACGTATCCTCACAGAAATACCATGTGTATATGTATGGTGCAAGACCAAAAAAGCATTTTTGTTTTCAGAGAGAAGCAGCCGAGAAGAAAAATGATGGAACATTTCTATATTTTAATGATCAGTATTAAAGCAGTCCAGTTTTATATAGCTAGTTAAATATCAATGTTTCAGCCTTTACTCATCTGAAACAAACATGATAATCACTAAACTTTCACTCACACAGTATAAATAAGGAGGAACAATATGGCAGCTAATAGAGTTACATTAATGTCTGTACAAGCTTTATTTTTTACAATCCTATGAATGTGCATTTGTGTGTACCTATGCATTTGCCTGTCTATGTTTTTTTCACTGGCATTAATTTATAAACAAATACTACCAGGATATAGAATCATAGGATATCTTATATAATTTGCTGCTAAACATAATCCAAGCAGTCAGCTGCAAAGTTTTGTGGAGTGTGGCCAAGGTTCTATCAGAATACAGCACACTTAAGCTATAATGCAAATGGAGTACATCTGTAAGAGTGGTTCTTTTGGCCACCATTTAAAGGATCTGGGGGATTTGACATCATGCCTTGTTTTGCATTAAATATTCACATACAAAACAAACAAACAAGTAAGAAACCCAAAGACTGAACAAATATATACATTGATATTTAGGCAGGCATTCCTGGAGGTGGAATATAAATTGTCTATAGATCAAACGCACCACAAAAAGAAAGGCCTTGTGGACTTCAGAACCAAATCAGCTTCACACACTTAACTAAAACCCTGTTCCTTATCCTTCTGAGGGTTTTTTGACATTTCCTTTTCACACAAGACTTAGAGAAGAATTCTGTGAAGAATTCTCTTGAAGTGTTTATGAAAAAGCATGTATGTACAGGCTGAAGAATGTACAGAGAAGGGGGTACTATTAGAAAGAGAACATCATGCTTACCTGGATTTTGTTCTCTTGATATTTGTAAGAAATTGGAAAAAGCCCATGCAAGACCAACAGCTGTCCCTGCTCAGCTCGAAGGTCACTATCATCTAACTTTATCAGTATTCCCAAAAGATCAATATAATTAAGATTACTATCTCTGGGAGGATTTCATGGGGCAATATAGAGACAGAAAAAATCAACACCACTGTTTCTGACAGCAAGACAGTTGTGGTATAGGCTTCTCTTTCCCTTACTTTGACAAGGCTGTTGGAAGCCCTGTTTTGTTATAGCTAGCCAATTTCTGCTATCAGAAGTTAAATATTACAGTTCTCCATGAGCATGTAGGACATTCACACTGGTGTTGTGACCATTTTGCATGTGTTTTTACATTACAAGAAGTTCAGTATTCACATGGGAAATTTTATTTTTCAAAATACAGTGCATATGTTATAGCGATGATAAAGCATATAATTGTAATAAAATTTTACTAAACACTGTAAAGTAGGTACCATACATTATTAACAGCAACTTTTGTGCAATTGATAAAACACTTCATTTCTCCTACTTTCAAACTCTGCATGAACACAGCGTACATTAGCACAACGGAACATGAATTCATTTATTTAGGCAATATTTAAATACCAGACAGTGAGCTCAGAACAGTAGACAGAAAGGCAAAGAACTGCTTTAAAGATAGACCAACACAGAGCAATATGTTGAAAATGAAGCCAACACATATAAATTCAAAGCATTTTTGTACAAAGCCTTATTTATACTAGAATACAGACACCTTTATATGTAGACAGAACATTAAACTGACTGACAGACATGAACATTAGAAAAAGGATTCATGTCTGTGCCATTATATGATTACTTTTCAATTTTAGGATAAAGAAGAATAAAGTCTGAGTACGAATATTCTAAAACGTGTATATTTGAAGAACAAACAAAGTGAAGTTTTCCCACATTCAGTTTCAAAGAAGATCCACTGCAGATAGACCCACTTAACTGGATCTTTAATGAAAACTAAGAAAAAATGTTAGTCTTTTTCCACAGTAAGCTAAGTATTCCCTACTTTCATGACTTCAAATAGGTATTTGGATGCTTGATTTCCAAAGAATAGAGGTGTACATCCTACTATGGCCTTCTTGTCTTTGGTGGTACAGTTGATTCCTTTCTGTTGTGTGCTGGGTTAGAGCATTGGGCTACATCATGCGTGGGCATCTACTGTGCTTCTCACTGAACCTCTCCAAGACAGGCACTCAAGACAATACCATAACACAGGTGCTCCAAGGCTTAGAACTGACCATATACAGTAAAGTTCCACTAGTGTTTCTATTATACAAAGAGCTAAAACTAGAGTAGGCAATTTTTCCTTAGGGCAGTATGTGGTGACTGTGGCAAGGGGTGAATCACCCCTCCCTTCACCTTACAGTGAGGAGCTTTCTCTGCCTAGGTTGTAAGTGGATCAGAAGCAAGCCAGCCACTGTGGCACTCCAGGTGTGCTGAGAAGCCTGGCTGAGAGGCAGTGCATACAAGCATTAGCCTGATACTACCCTAGTGAAATTATCAGGCTTTTTGTTGACTCTAAGAAAAGCCAGTGACATGCAAGAAATAGATATGAACCCCAGCAGGCACTTCAAGAGCACTTACTGAAGCAGCAGTAGACTTGCTTTCAACTCTTTCTTGAACATGGGGATGAATTTATATTCTTCCCATACCAGTTTGTGTATTTTGATTATGTGGTCCATAAAGTAGATACTGAGACACATTTTTTTCAGTCTAAGTGAGATTTCTAACAATAGGTTTAGAGTCATGGTCCTCCTCAGCTCCTGTTCAAACTTTTAAATCCTTAGTTAGAGTCCTTCAATAGAGGACAAAACACCACCACCGAATCTCAAACTTAAGACTTATTATTTCTTCCAACAGAAAAGATAAGAAATTGAAGCTTTTCTTGTACTTAAACCCTAGTATGAAAGAGCAATAACATCTATTTCAACTGTTCAAGTCTCAATGGGCACAAATTGAAACAGCGGAGGCTCCATCTAAACATACGAAAATGCTCTTTTACTGTGAGGGTGACCAAGCAATAGAACAGGTTGCCCAGAGAGATTGTGGAGTCTCATCCCTGGAGATGTACAAAAGTGATCTGGACATAGTCCCAGGCAACTAGCTCTAGTTTGTCATACTTTTCAGTGGGTGTAGATCCAATGACCTCCTAAGGTCACTTAGAACCTCAACTGTTCTGTGATTCTATTCAGAAGTTTATAATCTTCAAAAAAGGATTTTGGGAAAATGTGCGTAATCCCTAATGATGAGCTGTGCACTAGCTCATTGCAGCTGCACATACTGTTAAGGACAGCTTTCTCGGGAACCTCTGTGTATTTCATATGGAGACCAGGTACCTGACTCAGGGGCTGGATTCCACACTTGAAGTTCAGCATTCTCCTAAACTCAGGTGTTAAAGTTTCTATTTTCTACATGTCTAAATCCTTTAACCTGTCTAGCCTCTTAAAATTAGCACTGCTTAAAGATGGCAACCTTGGACATTCATTTGTTTTTAATGGAAAGGTTTTATTTTTACTTCAAAGTTCACAAGGCTTCAGAATCAGAAGTAACTCACTGAAGCTAATATATCATTTCTTTGTAGAAATTTTTTTTGGTTATTATACAGAAATGTATCTATTCCTTCTGTCAGAATTAATATTCTTTATGTTTTATACATATATAACTTTGTATCCTTATAAATTTGTATTAAAATGTTACTTCTTTAAACTGAAAAGCTTCTCCATACAGTGTATCTGACAGGGTGTAAACCTTGAAGTGGCCTTAGTGCCATCTTTAATCCTGCTACCTCTGGCTTACTTAACTCCTACAATAACAAACATCAGGGCTGATTTAAGTTTCAGCTGCCTACAACCATCTCCTTGCAACTGGTACCCTGAAGAAGATGACCACATTCTCAATAGTGTCACTTATGCCATAACATGATCCCAAGCTAGGCAATTCAGCAGAGAGGGGAGCGTAAGACTGAGTGGTGTAAGGTCAAGGTAATCCTCAGGTACCTCTTTAGGACAACTTTACAAGTTATTTATACTGCCAGAGCAGGAGTCAGTATCTAGCCTTCGCGGTCCATGAATGCACTGAGCAAGAACCCAGGATTTAACGGAGCAGTACTAGCAGCACATAGATTTGCCAAGAAAGCAGTACTGGACATGAGGGAATACCATTCTTTCTTGCAGAGGAAGCTAGCAGAGGCCAAGAACACCAAAATGGACATTAAACATTTAACTTTGTGATGGAAACAAAGAGTTCCCTGTCTGCTTTCCTGAAGGTCTAAGAGGATAGCACCAGACAATACACATGGAAAGTTTCCTGCTTGCAGGCTAACTTATAAACAACCACGATGGCCTGTTTAGCTACTAGTGTTAACTACATTGGGATAGAAAGCAGACAAAGAGTTTTAAGAACAGAGTGGTTAGTGAGATAAGCTGTGTACCACACATATAATTAAAGTTTTACTACTATATGAAATAATAACAGTCGTTCAGCTATAAATATAACCACAATTGCTGGGGTAAAGTATCTAAGAGATGGTTCCATATGAAATTTTGTAATTTTGTAACTTTGTGAAAGCAAAGAGTACAAACTACTATCTAAAAGACTTCATTGGTAACTTTGATTGATGGCTTTTATCAATCATATCTCTAACACTAGTAAAATAGGCATTTTGTTACTGTTTTTTTTCACACTACACATTGTTAATAATGCTGTATCTGGGTGTGGGTAAAGTGCCTCTTTTTGTGGTTGCCACACATCACTAAGAAATTTTTTTAAGGGAGGGGGATAGTGTTAGAGGGCAGAGTGTGAGACGGGGAGGTAGAAACTATGGCAGAGCCTGTATAAAGAATACTGCCCAGGAGGCAACTGAGCATAGAGCACCCCTCAGGAAAAGAGATATCTGTAGGTAACTGGAGGAACTGTGTGGGGTTTTGTGTTGTTCAGGCAGGTATGGAAATTTGCTGGCCTGAAGCTTTACTGGAGGGAGGACACAGGAACTAGAGAGACATTTGTTTTACTCTCTTTTTATTTCTTATGTCTTCATTTTTAGTTTGGTTTCTCTTTTTTTGTTTGTCTGGTTTTGTTTTTTTTTTGTTTTTGTGCTTTTTTGTTTGTTTTGTTTTGTGTTTTTGTTTGTTTTAGTTTGGGGGTTTTTTCCTAAGAAAATACAGCAGCAGAGCTGTGAAAGATGGCTGAGTGATATTTATACAGAATATTGTTAAGACTAGAAAACTTAGAGCTGGGGGGTTGTTTAAGCTAATTCTTGTTGTTCACTAGATTAGTACAGTTCACTTTATGATGATTTCTCAATAGCCCTGTGTGACAAATTCCTTGTACTTAAAAAGCTCATTTGGAATGAGAGTTTCAAGATCAATTTGATGTTGATTCAACCTGACATATCAGAAAGAAATATCCCAGGAACATCTCAGATTCTGGTTTGGAGGAAACTCATTTCAATTGCTTTCATTCTGTTAAATGATCCCTAACTACCAACGGGGCAACTTTGCACATGTGTGTGCGCACAAATAAGGCAGAGAAGGGGCTTGTGCTTCACTTAATCCAGCTGAATAGGATGGTCAAGACCATCTTAGACCACACTTTTAACTTATGTGCCTTTTTTCTTGAGTGTTCTTTTGCAAAAATGCTTAATTATTTAAAACTTTTTTAAAAAAATAGGGAATAATAATACAAATCCTACCAGCTCTTGATAGTTTATTGTGTAGGTCTGTCTCTGTTTCAAATTTGACAAAAACATATGGCACTTTGTGCTTCTATCACAAAAAAAGAGTTCTGACATTGCCAGTGTTGACATATTTAAAGGATATGCAAAGTAAACTAGATGGTAATCCTTATTAAGGGTACTGTACTTAAAATTATTAATCTCAACATATAATACTGAATGGGGTCATCTGAGGCTGAAGAAAACCATTTCAAAAATGTTCCTTTTGATTTTCAGTAGTTCCATGGCCTACTCTGGCACTGAGTTGCCCATGATGATGGCAAGTCATCATTCATTGCACAAAGAGGTTCTTATTACTATTTTTACATTTTATTTTCTCACAGGTACATTTTTTTTTCCTGTCAGTCAATTCTAAGGTATTAATGGACAGACAGAGAAATGTACATTTGTTATCAGAAAAGAAGCTGATACATTTAACATTCACAAAACAGCACACAATAAAACAAACATTACAAAGAATGTTTTGAAGGGCATTATTCAACAAAGTATAATTATTGCAAAATTATTATACTAACATAACTACCTGAGTTACAACTTCTTAAAAGTAGTATTAACCACTTAATATGCACCTATTATATGGCAACAAAAAACACAGCAGTGTCAGCATGAATAATTTAGTTAACAAAATGGAAACATCAGCAACCTAAACTCTTTCTGAAAAAAACAGTAATTCAGAAAGCTAAGCCCTAAAGGTGAGACTCTCTGCAAGCTCTGTTACAAATGAAACCTGAAACTCAAGACAGACCACAGATGCATAAACCCTTACTTCCCTCTGAGATTTGTCTAATGTGGGGTTTGGACAACCTCTGTCCTCATCCCATTCAGCAGCAGGAGGGAAGCGCCTGCTGCACAGGACAGACGGGTGCAGGCATGGGGGAAGTCTCTTTGTGCCCAGATGCCTATGACAGAAGCAGCATGCTGGCAGGGAAGGGAGGTGAACTCTTTCCCGGGCTGGGAAAGATATGGGAAGGCAAGGCAGGACAGTACGTCCAGTGCCACCATTGGAGCATGTGGTTCTGACACCTGCCTGATTATTGCAGAGCTGAGACTGGGACACTGCATGTTCCTTTTGCAACATACTTCTAATACATCTCTATTTGCCTGTGTCAGTTCAAGAAGCGAAGGGGATGCATGCAGATCTTTTAGGGCCCTCTTTCTGAAGGTGTGGTCATTAGGTAGAGGCCAAGTGAAAATGATTACCAAGTTCACAAGCATGCAATGCACCATATGCAGGGCACTACCTGTATTTCTTCCCCAAGACTCAAGAAATAGATCATAAGACTTCTCTTAACTCTTAAAATTATCTATTGGATATAATGAATGACTGCAGTGGAATTATATTCATCCCGTTCTGCATACTCTACTCTTCTAAATATCTGTGGTCACCCAGCAGATTATTAAAAGCCATGTACAAAAATCTGTTGGGGAAATGAGGAAGGAGCGAAGGTAGATACAGAAAAACAGACAGGAGCACTGTGGCACTGATTCCATATAACATAAATATTTCATCATGAAACAGCAGGTTTCCTAAATTATAAAAAGCTCAAAAAAGGGTGACCTTCATCCAGTACTTAGGCTCATCTCCTGTTGTAATATTGCCAAGATGACATTCATCATAGATGTAAATAAATACATGAAAAAGGCATAGCATTCAACTTAGTATAATATTTATTATACCATATATTTCAGTGGTGTGACTGTTTATTAAACATTATCTCAAAAGTGTATCAAATGGATCTCAAGGAATGTTCATTATATTATTAAACGAATACCCAAAATCCTTCATTTTGATTGCTTGATATAATCAAAACCATCCAGATTAAGACTCCCCAGAGACTGGATAATTTGTCCCGATTTAAAACAAAACAAAACAAAACAAAACAAAACAAAACAAAACAAAAACCAACCAAACAAAAAACCTACCACCACAGTAATTTACTGTTATGGTAGCAGTAGAATTTCAGTAAACTCTATTTTTTATATCCTTTGCACTGTC
Source organism: Megaceryle torquata (assembly GCA_024611175.1). Taxonomy (NCBI): domain Eukaryota; kingdom Metazoa; phylum Chordata; class Aves; order Coraciiformes; family Cerylidae; genus Megaceryle; species Megaceryle torquata. The sequence continues at coordinate 106,566 of JANIJG010006564.1, forward strand.
ATATTGATGCTTTCCCTATTAGTTGAGAAGATTAAGGAAATCTAATGTCTCACAAGGTGTTTGAACTAAAGTGAAGAGAACTCTTAACTCCTAGTCAGTTTTTGAACAATGTCTAAATCAGATGAACAAAAAGTTGCTGTTCTCAGACAAGATCTGTGTAAAATGGGACTGACAAGACTCAGGAAATTCAGAATAAAGAATCTTTTGCCTTGTGTGCCAGTTTGAATCATACCCAGCTCTGTAGTGAATCTCACAATTGTTCTACAGACTTCAATAATTTATTTTGTAGTCTCAAACCTTTTCTTAACAGCACATACCTATAACTATAGGTATATATATATATAACCTATTACTATCAGTCTATACAATAGCAAGTGATACCAGTAGAGACCATGGAATAAACAAAGAAATTTAAATGTCCTGTCCTTACTGAAATGGACTTTAAATGTAAGATGCCAGTCAATAAATTAGACAATTCTCACATCAGAAAAGCACTTGTTAAATGAATTACTTATGTTTCTTATTCCTGAGGCTTCTTGTCTCAGAATCTGTCTGTGCTAGATAGTTTTACTCTGAGGTTATCCTAACGTTGCCTCGGCTGTTTCAGAAAAAGGCATCTGTGATTCTCCAGTGCAGTGGACAGATAATCCGCTGCCTCCTCTGTTGCAATCTGGAGCACTGCCCTGTGTGAGCTTCTTGATGTGTATTTTAAATCTGCTACCACAAACTTCAGGTTATGCACCTCTTCTCAGAGAACTGTGGGATTTCAGAACAAATCGGTATGTCCTGTCTCATACTTGACTTTTTTTTTTTCTTAAAATGGCACCAAACTGACAGCACACTATCTGATAGCAACCCACAGTGGTAAACTTCCAGGGAAAAAATACAGCATGTTTCTCCACTGCTCACATCTTGCTGTTTACAAGTTGCAGAGCTGTTACAGCTTCCATACATTTCTTGGAAGGCGCTTTTTTTGTCAACCAAAGATTCTGAAGCCATGGCAGATCATTCCAGATTCCCATCAGAGCTTAATCCTCCCACTCAGTGCCAGTGCTCACAGAAAAGGCCCCAAACGGTTGTTTAACATGCATATTTCCTCAATGAATACACATGGATGTAGTCAGCTTCACTTAGTTTCTCTCAGATCTTCACAAGTGCACTACAGAACTGGCATTTTCCCCAGATCAAAAACAGCTGATCAAAGCAACATGTATGTTTCTAGAGGAAAAATGGCAGCAAGATGGAAAAGCAACATGGAAATTCATAAAGGTAGATTGGAACATACAGATCTGTGGGGATAAAATCTTACAGCTACCTACAGTCTAATCCTGAACACCATGTAGAAAACCCCATAATACACTGCAAAAATCTCTATAATGTCATTTACCATATGAAGGTATTAGGAACAACTTTGCCAGCAAACCCCATGTTTGTATGTATGCAGGAACAAAGCAAATAGGGGAGGGCTCTGACACAGCAGCAGGATCAGTGCATTTCCAGAACTTTGGCTAACATGCTTTTCTTCTGTCAGTTAGGCATTAATTACCTTTCCATTACTTTAAATTACAAATACCACATGCAGATTGCTAGTTCGTAGAGTTGGCATGGTGGCATGTAAGTCACTGGGCTTCGTGGTGGAAGTACAGGAGCAGGTTAGGTAAATACTTATCAGGAATCACTGGAGTATTCCCGATTCTCTTTCACAGCAAATCCTTTCCATTCCTATTTTCTTAATGATTTGGTATAAAACAACTACTTGGCACATCTATTGAACGACTACCATTCCCATGTCTCACCTGAAGGTTACGTGACACTACTTCAATTCTCTGCACTGTAGACAAAGATTCTATTTAGGATCATAAATAATTTTACAGTAAACAACAAACTAGTACTAAATTTAAAATATTTGTTTACAGATTGTTGCAATGCCAGTAGCAAGCAAGGTCTCACAGTGGCTGACGTTTGATTCTTTTCAGCCGTCCATCAGACACATAAACAGCCAAGAGCACTCACACTGTGGAAAGACACAGACATAAGCCACAGAAATGTACAGAAGTGACCCGGCTCATGTCAACTGCACACAGGATATTATTCTTATCAAAACTTGCTCTTATATTGCTTTAGAGACTGACAGTCTTTAAGTCACAAGAGATTAAACTAGCTAAAAAATCCTTCTTCCTTTCTCTTGGTCCTGTTGGTGAGAACAATGCACAGTGAATTGTGTGCTGAATCCTACTGTGCCCAAAAAGATTAATGGGGATGAAGTACCCATCAGAAAGGATGCACAACAGGATTCCATATGATGCACCCTTTCCTTGATCTGATACTTCACTATTAGTACCTGGACACTGGTTTTGGTGTGTGAATATGGAAGTTTAGTAACTGTGTTCAGTTGGGTCAGAGCTGTAGTACTGCATTTCATCTGAGCATGCTGTCATTATGTACCTATACATTCTGTACCTATGCATGCATACACATAAATATAGACCCTTCCTCAAATATGTAGCTAACATATTTTGACTGAAATAAGACAGACACACAGGAAGAAAATTCTTAAGTTTAAAAACAATTTGGAATTTTAAAAATCATTGTGCAATGCTAATTCTAAAATATTTATTACTATCTTGATTTTGAAAACAGGCCTGAATCCATTAGTGTTTGGACTGGAAAATGAACCAGCAGCTTCATTAAGGTGACGATGTTTATTGGGGCAAGCCTGCACTCCAGCTGCATATGGTGTACCTTTAAATAAGGCTGTTAAAATACCAAATAAAATGTCAAGGTCCGTCAGGTTTGAAGCTTTTATAAATTGTTTAGACTGGGGATCATTTGGGTTTTGTACACGATTCCTTGCACAGACATCGGGAAGGCAAAGCAAGGGGGCCGGCAGAGGACGGGGGCAGCCGGCCTGGCGGGACGGCACCTCCCGGCCGCCGCTCACCCTGCCAGCCCCCCCCCCCGCCCC
>JANIJG010006565.1:7046-32353 GCA_024611175.1 Megaceryle torquata
AACAGGTCCCTGTCTCTCCTGTGCTGAGGACTTCAGAGCTGGACCCAGCACTGCAGGGGGGGTCTCACCAGAGCAGAGCAGAGGGGCAGAATCCCCTCCCTTGACCTGCTGCCCACGCTGCTCTGGATGAAGCCCAGTTTGCCATTGGCTTCTTGGCTGCCAGTGCACATTGCCAGCTCATGTCCAGCTCTTCTCCCCCCAGAACCCCCAAGTCCTTCTCTGCAGGGCTGCTCTCCATGCCATAAGAACACCCGTGGGATTTGGGGTTTCATGGCAGGATTTTGCACATGCAAACACCATCCAGATTAAGCCCTTCTTCCAAACTTTGTTAAGCCACACATTTCCAGATGTGCACCTTTTCCCTATATGCTGAAGAGCCAGGATAAGGTTTAGTTAAGCTCATGTTCAGTCCTCTAAATGCTGGGACTTTCCAGATGTACAATCTGCATTTGTGAACAGTCAAAGTAAATGGATTAAATATTTCATGGAGTGAAAAAAAAAAAAAACAACAAAAAACCCCAAACCAAAAACAGTGAAAGAAACCAAACAAAATAAATCGTTGTTTCATTTCCCCTATGACTCAGAGATGAAAACTCACTCTCCAGAGTGGTTATTGTGTAAGAGTGGGCTTGGTAAGTGGATTTTACTCTTTGCCACTGTAATGTACCAACCATTCTGGGAGAAGAAAAACCTTTCACAGACTATGAGCAATATGCTCAAAGCAGCAAAGGCAATTTGCTCTGGAAAATGGCAGGTCTTCCTAGGGAGGGGGGACTGGTTTGATGCAGGTGAGGTGTGAACCCAGCCACCTTTCATGCAGTGCACCTGAGCCCAGGTTTGTTTAGTGCTGCTGGAAAGTTGTTGATAACTACCAAGGTTGAATGAACTCAGCTTTGGGTGAGTAACGTGAGTCTGTTCTGCCTTTTACGCTGATGAGAATTCAGTGCTGGAATTTGTTCGTGGTTTTATTGCTGCTTTCTGATGCTCAGGAAAAAGCAGCAAGACAGGCGTGCTCGTAGATAACACACTTGATATATCTGTATTTTTATATTTGGAAGTTAAATTAGGGGATTAATTATTGTCAAAACACTTTGACTAGACCTGATCACTACAGCCACAATCTCTTTTCTCAGTGAGTGCTCTGCTCCAGACGAATAAAAATCTCTGGGCCCATTTGGTTTACTTTATTTCATGGAGCGGAGTTTTCAGCTCTTCACATGTGTTAAAGCCTTGCCCTTCAAATAAGATCATTTCACTGGCAAAGATCAGTGGCAGAGGAAAAAATCAGGCAGGAACAGGACTGTTCACCACAATATTGCCTATTTACAGCAGGGATGACCCACTTTTGCTCTCAGGCTGGTGCTTTGCTTTAGTGAGTGTAATGCTTGACTATGGAGCATCATCTCTGCTAAAAAGAGATGCAGTTCTTCATAGAGAAGACTTTAGCAGGAATTAAATCAAAGCAGCTAGAGACACATCAGCACATTGTTGCTACACTTTCTCCTTCACATGGGAAGTTTCATTTCCCCTCTTGCATGCCAAAGCCTGTCTTTAATCTCATGTCTCCCACACACCCATACTTTTGAAGGAGCATGCCAGGGCCTTCCACATAATGGGGAAAAAAAATGCTGAACTTGGCTTATGCCACACTTTCAGCCTCAAACCTAATTTCACTTCCTTCTCAGCCTTGGCAAAGGATAGGTAACACCAAGATCTCCACCCATCCATGGATGGGCACCTCCAGGGCCACCTATCCATCTCCTGATGCCCTCTTCTCTTGTCTCCTTCCAGTTGCTTACTCTGGAGCAGAGTCCAGTCAATGATCACAAAGGTGACAGTCCACATGGGGTTTTCTTTGGAGCTTCATTTGTTTTCCTTTCCTGAGTGGCAGCCAGGGAAAGGCCCTTCCTAGGAGGAACCAGTAGTGCTGTGATCCCTCCCTCTAAGTATGCTTTTGGCTCCTACAGCCTCTGGCCCAAGCAAGTAAAACTTCATCATGGCTTCATATGTGCACCACTGGATGTAATATTTAGTGTTAGGGTCTCACCCACTTCATGAGAAAGACATAAACAGAGGAAAAGGAATCAGACACTGACGTTACCAAGAAATGAGAGAGGTGGTGAACATTGCTGAGTTATGCTAGAGAAGTGCTGTGGTCAGAAGTAATAGAAAAATTTATAGGGAAGCAATTCTTTTGTCCAACCATCATGCAAAGCATGAAGCATGAGAGAAGGTAGGACTGGACTCCTGTCCACAATGTTGGGAGGAGACTTGCTGGAGTAATTTTTTTTTGTTTGGAGAAAATGATGGCAAAAGGCCCTTGCAGGATCTGAGGCTGCATCCAGACCCCAAGGCACAAAATTCTCCCTTGGCTGAACAAGGGCCATTCTCCTGGGCTTCAAAGGTGGGAGTATTAGGGGTTGGAAGGGTCTTATCTCCTATTAGTCCTTGACTGTAGGAAGAGAGGCAGAGAGGTAAAATAGAGGCAGGTCAGGGTGAATGGAGATGTCTTCATGCAAAAGCACCAGGAGAAACATAAGAGACAGGGTGGTGGGGATGGTCAGTGTTGATAACCAGGGCTGCGATGTCATGTGACCAAATGAATGCTGGAAGTGGGCCAGCTCGGTCCAGCCCAGACAGCCATGTGCTGATATGCTCCCCATGTAGCTAAGCCCTTGGTGCAGAGCAGTACTCTGATAATGGTAGGGTACAGTGAGGTGCCAGCATCTCCACCATCCCCCCAGTCTGAGTCAGCCAGCTCTACTCACACCAATCCAGACTGACACATGTCTGCTCTAAAAACCATCCCATGCTGGAGGTGTCATGTCCTTCCCCAACATCTACCATGTGCACAGAAAGCAATCCAACAGTCCCCCTTTCCCTCTGCAGTTAGCAAAGAAGGAGGAGAGGGGCTTCACACCTCTTCTCCCAGCCACACAACAGCCTTGAGATCTGTCCACAAAACTGCTCTCCAACATATTTTTGTACATATATATGGAACCTTTCTCACCTGGAGAGAGGTTCTGTCCAAGAAGCACTTTTCCTCAGCTGCCTTGTAGGGATTCAGGAAACCCTTCCAGGGTGCTCAACCTTCTTCATCCACTGCCCTTCAGATGATACCATCTCCCTAGATAAAAATACCCATGGTCCAAGCAGGCAGGGATGTGCCCAGCTGGGGAAGAGATAATGTTACCATCACAGAAATGTGCCCCAGTGAGTTTCAAGTTACACATTAACAAGAAACAGGGGAGAGTGGCAGTGACGCACAACCGGGCAGGGGAATTTACAGGAGGAATGTACACATTGCTCAGCTCACGCAGACAGGAGGGGACGGTCCCATATCCATGTGCTCCTGCACAAGTCAAGGTTAGCAGCAGCTGGTCTCTGTGAGCTGGAGACACTGCGAGTGTGCCCAGGAAAGTAGGGGCAAGCCCTGCTTGTGGGATCAGATCCATGTCCATCAGGCCAGAGTCAATTTAGAGTAGGAATTTGTCAGTCTGACAAAAGCTTGTATTTCCAAGGAAGGTGTGGGATATCTCCAAATGTGGAGGAGTTCTCATAAAGCTGAGAAGATGCTCTTACAGCTCTGACCTTGCACCTCAACAAAGACACTGGCTGCTAAAGATAAAAAAGACATCTGGAGATATGCCATCCATGAGTCGCACCTCCATTTTTGGAGCCTGCTGAGGCCCTCAGTTCAGTCTTATCTCAAAGCTGGATCTCATGGCCACCCTCTAAGCAGCTTCAGAGGTCCATTTTCACCCTTGCTGAGTATACCTGCAAGTCTGCCTTGTTACATTGCTACCACACTTACCCTTTCCAGTCTTTTCTCAGCAGAAAGCCAGACAACAGGGAGCAATCCACAGCTCCTTGGCTTGTGAACACACTGCCTGGAGACAGACAGACACATTAGCTTGGCTCTGGGCCCCACCATGGGGAAAGGTTCTCCCAACATGTTCATAAGAATTCTCTCCATGACCATTGTGCATGCAATCATCCTACTCCTGAGATCACCCTCTGTTAAAAAGGGGACACATCTTGGAGGATGTTCAGGCATGGTAACCTCTAAAGAATGGAGGTGGTGTGCTGCCTCCTCCACCATTAAAGGCATATTTCCTGCCATGGACCATGTGGTGGGGCAGCATGGAGGACACCTGCACTAATGACCACAAAGGACTCAGAGGCGATGTTTTAATTCAGAGCAACATGCAGTTTTGCAGTGACTGGGAAAGGTTCCCCAGAGAAGCTGTGGATGCCCCTCCGTGGAAGAGTTCAAGGCCAGGTTGGCTGGGGCTTTGAGCAACCTGGTCTGGTGGAAGGTGCCCCTGTCCATGGTGGCAGGGTTGGACCTAGATGATCTTTAAGGTCCCTTCCAACACAAACCATTCTATGATTCTGCCCTGATTGTCCCACCTACTGCATGCTGGTTTGCTCTGGAAACCCAGCCCTGAAGCACACAGTCTTGGTTCTTCCAGGATGAAACCAAACTTGGGAGAGCCCTGAACACACAGCAACACCTTTTGGGGACTCATAGGTCTGACCCAGTGAGTGTCCCCTCAACTTTGTCCTCCTGCACGTAACAAGCAAGCATGGAATGTTCTTGCAATGAGGACAGCATCCACAACACCCTGGGGCAAGTAGCATCAAGATCTTCATATTTACTGTCCCATGCCTCAACACCCTGCAACTCCAGTGCTCCTCCCTTTCTTTACAGCCTGTCTCCTGCCTTGATGTCCTTTCTCTTCTTCCCTCATCCAAGCCTCCTCTTTCTGTCTCCGCTTGTCTCTTATCCCCTCATCGTTTTTGTCTTTTCTTTCATCCCTTTTTTTTTACTGTCTCACCCTTCCTCACTGCCCTAATTTCCTGATGGTTATTTCAACCCCTTTGAGGTCACCTTCGGGAAGATGAAGGGCAGCTTCTTAAAGACAAATTCAACAACTACCTCTCAGGAGTAGCTCAGCAGGTGTGTCCCAACCTTGATGACCGTGAACAGGTCTTCACATGATCTTACTGCTCTCTGGGATGTCCATATCCATGTCAAGTGGAAGTTTGAAGGAAATAGGCTGGTAGAAGCTTGCTGGTGCCCCAGTTCCTGGACCTTGTAGATAACCCTCAGAAGGAATGCTGGTAATAGTAAAACCTCAAACCCTATCCCAGCACCACAGAAGCAATGGTGATAATTTGGCTGAATGCAGACATAAGTTCCTAATTACACCCAGAGATGATGAATGTGTGGGGCTAGCTCTTGGCAGAAGGCCCTGCACCCATCTCTGGGTGCCCACAACCCAGGGGTAATATGAGACCCAATGTGAGCCCACGAAGCTGTGTCTGCTGTCAAAAAACCCCACAGGAGTGTTGTTAGATGGCTCTTGGAGACTCTTCTCATGTTTCCTCTACTCCAGTAGGATGAGCTACCTTCCGCCTCCGGCTCCTGAGGTGCTGCTGGTGGTAGTGCAACTCCACATCAGAAAAGCAACCAATGAGCATCTGATGTGACCTCATGGGGCTGTGCTTTGTGGGTCCCACTCCTACACCAGACCATAGTAGTCCCACAGAGTCACTCTCACCCAAGGGCTGAAACCCATCACTGGACATAACCCTCATCTTTCTTCACCTACTCCCATCTAGTCCCAGATTACATGATGGGAGATAACACCAGTGTAAGGAGGAGACTGCAATAGGATTTACACCAGCAGATAGGTCACCTCTGTTTGAAAGCATCAAGAAGTACCTCCTGCGTAGACTTGGAAATAGTTATGGTCCCACTTGGAGACGGGATGAAGGGCAGAGACTGAGTCCTGCTCATGCCTCCTGCCTCCACAGCCCTCGGTGTTATCTTCTGGTCAAAAATGACCAGAAAAAAGCAGGAAAGTTGCCAATTCTTGGAGGAAAACAAACCACATAAACCTGCCAAGTGTCCCTGCTCAGAGATATTTACTCTTTCAACATGTTCTCATGGAAATTAATCCCAGTCTCACCCCTCCAGGTACAGTAAACATTATAAGCGAGGAATGGGGAGAGGCCAAGACAGCACAGCATGGGGAACAAAGTTGTTTGGGTGTACAGCCTTCACTGAAATGTGGTGGAACAGGCCCAAGCAGGACGTGGCAGGGCTGTACAGGCTCTCTTCCAGCTCGGATGGACCTCTATCCCCCTGCGGCCATCTCGGCTGCAGGACAAGTCATTCCACCCAAATTTAAGATGGAGAAGGCTGATTCATCCCTTGTGCTCCTGAAGAGCCACTTCAAGGTTCCTTCAATTCACACCAGGTTATAACAAGCTCCAGAGAGAGATTTTTTTCTTCTGCTAGGGAATGCCAAAACATGCAACAAGCCAGAAATTACATGGATGGAGAAAATAAGATCCACAGAGAGTGCTTTAAGCACACTTATTTTTCCCCATCCGTATAATTTCTTGCTTTTTGCATGTTTTGTGATATTATTTTTTCAAATTTATTTTATTTTATTTTATTTTTTTAATAGCAAAATATGATCAGTCTTAGTTGCTTAGGTGTCACCTTTTTCCTTGCTATGGCTGTAGGACATGCGCACCAGTCTGATTTGCATCCGCATGGCACCCCCATGTGGGGAAAGCCAGGAGGCTCCATCACCAGTCTGATTTCCTTCTGGTGGATGCGCAGAGCTCTGTGGTGGAAAGAACACTGAAGTGGAAATAAAGATCAAATAATTAATTAGAGGGAAATCTGAGGAAAACAGCAATGGTGCTGGGAAAGCTTTTCTGGGGAAGCACCAGCATCATTGCTTGAGTACAGGGGTTGTTTTGAGTCACCAAGGTGGAATCAGGACCCATCATCTCTTGTGTTTTACTGCACCTCAGGAAGCAGAGGGATGCGAGGAGCCATCACAACAGATGCTGGGATAGACCCAGCCTGAGATGTGCTCATGGCAAGGCATCTGTGGCCTCCAAAAAACCTGTGCCCATTTTATCACAGTGGCAGCAAGGGCTGGAGGAGAAAGATGGAGCTGTAAACATCTGGAAGCACAGCATCTGGAGGCTGGAAATACCTGGTTCAGTGGCATCATGACCTTTGAATCCCTGGGAGAAATACTTAGAGCAAAACCATGGCCATCGTATATCCCAAGCTCAATTTCTGGCTTTACCTGATCCTTTGAGTGATTGGCTCCCACAGTGGCAAAAGCACAGGTGGGGAAGGGAACAGCTGTTCCATCCCCCAGGTTATAATGGTTAATTATCACAGATAAAGTAGTTCTTTCATTTTAATTTTTTTTTCCATTTATTCTTTTTTTTTCCCTTTTGATTTTTTCATTCTTTTGTTCTTATCTACCTACCTACGTATAACTTATTGTTTTAATGGAGCGAAAATAATCGGAGCAAACTACTGAGGCCACAGTGAACTGGGTTGTTTTGGACCCCTCACTCCACAAAGGACATTGAGGGGCTGGAGCACAACCAGAGAAGCAGCAACAGTGAAGCTGCGGAAGGGTCTAGAGCACAAGTGTTGTGAGGATTGGATGAGGGAACTGGGGTTGCTCATCCTGGAGAAAAGGAGGCTCAAGGGAGACCTTCTCAGTCTCAACAACTCCCTGAAAGGAGGCTGGAGACAGGTGGAGGTTGGTCTCTTCTCCCAAGGAACAAGCAAAAGAATGAGAGGGAATGGCCTTAAGTTGTACCCAGGGAGGTTTAGCTTGGACATTAGGAAAAATTCCTTCCCCAAAAGGGTTGTCAAGGCCTGGCACCAGCTGCCTAGGGCAGTGGTGGAGTCCCCATCCCTGCAGGGGTTTCAAAGCCATGGAGACGTTGTACTGAGGGATATGGTTTAGTGGTGACCTGGCAGTGCTGGGTTAACAGTTGGACTTGATGATCTTAAAGGTCTCTTCCAACTAAAACGATTCTGTGACTGCATGATTCCGTGATTCTGTGATTCTATGACTCTTTGAATCTATCTATCTATCTATCTATCTATCTATCTATCTATCTATCTATCATCATATAATTAAGCTTTTTATTTCTTACATATCCATATTTAAAAGAAAACTTTCCTATATGTTCATATTTATATATCAATACATATTCCTATATGTTCCTATTTAAGATAAAAAACTGCCTTTCCCGGAGGAAACCCTTCCCATACCATCTCCCCAAGTCAGGGAGGACCTTGCAGCCCAGCAGCTGCTGCATCGGCAGCCCCCTCCCACCGCAGCTTCCATTGGCAAGCAAACCCTTCTGCCAGGAAAACTCCTGCCAGTTCAGAAGGCAAAATCTGCCTCATCAGCAGCTGCTTGGATTTGCTGGTGGAAATGCATCTCCACTGAGGCTTTTGCAGTCAGAGCCACCTCAGATATTAATCACTCTGCCTGACGCATGGGTTAAAAATCTGAAAACCTCAAATGGAAGGGTTTTCCTTGGTCACCACAAGCTTGTTTGTACTTAAAAAGGTTTAAAACTCTTCAGGAATTCAATTCAGATGTGAAGAATCAAGAGGCACATGGGTAAGAGGCTTCTTGGGAGCCCCATCTCAAAGCAATGCCTTTCACACCAAGGATAGGAATCAAGTGAGCTTCCATTCCTTAGCATTCATCACCAAATCTTGCTTTTATGGCCAGATTCTTCTTTTTTTAGATGAGGGAATATGCCTCTCTTGTCACCTAGAGGTTGTCACCATCTGCTGGCATTTGGCTCTTGGGGTTTCCAACCTTTATGGCTCATCTCTGCTGCGGTTCTCTGAGCATTAGGTATCTCTCTGGGACCATATTCTGTACTTTATTTCATGTAAAATACTACACAATACAATAACAAAAACTAAAAGTTGAAAAAACAATTAAATATAATAATAAAAATTTAAATAATTAAAAGAAAAAATACATATATTTTAAAGGTGCTTATTCTGCCAGGCTTAATGATGCTGTTATTAAGCTCCTGCCTTTCTCAAATAATTTGATGCTGCAGTCCCCCAAAATCTCATCCCCCTCCTCACTCTGGTGTGGACCCCACGGAAGCAGCTCCCCATTCCGAGCGGCATTCCCAGTTGTGAAGCCCTAGAACAGGCTGCCCAGGGCAGTGGTGGCATCCCCATTCCTGGAGGAGTTTCAAAGCTGTGGAGATGTGGTGCTGAGGGACATGGTTTAGTGGTGACCTGGCAGAGATGGGTTAACAGTTGGATCCGATGATCTTAAAGGTCCTTCAACCAAAATAATTTGATAATTTTTTGATTCTGAGGTTTGTGGGGTTTTGCTTTATGTATAGAAGTGAAGGTCTGTGTATTTGATGTGAAAGGAAATAAAAATATTTGTGTTGAAAACTGATGTCAGCCATGAATGCTTTTCCTCCCAGCTTTCACTATCACCATACCTCATGAAGAATCAGTCACTAAACATGAGCACTCCTCAAAGTCCTGACAAGTTTTGAAAAGCCGTCCCTGTATATTCAGCTGTTTTTTGACAAATAAGCCCCAGGCTGTGGTTAAGCTTCCCATGTGAGGTGGGGAATAGATCTGAAGGACTGTTTATTGTACGTAGCATGAGCAGAAACATCTTGCCATTGTGGTTCTTTCAAATCATACAAACATCAGCTCTGGGATGGCCACTGAGGAAACCTGAGGCAGCTTCTTGGAAAAAAAAAAAAAAAGGGCATTAAAAAAAGTGGAGGCTGAAGAGGGAGTTCAGAGGGCTTCAGTTGTTTTGCAATAGGTCAGCCACATGCAGGAGCAGGAAATCGGTCTCTTTGAAGGTTGTCACTGCAGTGAACACACCCAAGTGAGAGACTGAAGGAGTTAATGTCTCAGACACCATGTCCAGGCAAATTCTGCCCAGCACTGCTAAACCTTGGCAGCCTGGGGCGGGTCCAAGGGAGCGACAGGCAGTGGCAGAAGCAGGACAGGGTGCAGCTCCACACTCTGAGGTGCTGAGGGAGCAAAGGTCATGCAGCGTTTATTCTGGGGGGGGCTCACGAGTGCCTGAAGGACCCTTTGCGAACATACCCAGCCTGTGCCAAGAGCTGCGTGACTGGTGTGGAAACGGGGGGTAGCTGGCATGAGAAAGGGGCAAGGACTAGACTATAAAAGGCTCTAGTGCAGAGCCCCTGAGTGCCCCCATTACCTGAGGACTGTCCCATCTGTCACTGTCACCACTGGTTTGGGTTGGAAAGGTCTTTTCAAGGTCATCTAGTCCAACCATCTGCAGTGAGCAGGAGCATCTTTAATTACAGCAGGTTGCTCAGAGCCTAGATATTCAACTAGATGTTGAAATTGAACCTTCTGGGTTCCAGTTTGTGCCTGTTGCCCCTTGTCACTGGGCACCAACAAGAGTCTGGTCCCATCTTCTTGACCCTCACCTTTCAGATTTTGATTAGCACTAAGATTTCACTGAGGACTGCAGAAGTCTATATGGACTCTGCAGATACAGTGAGTGCTGGAGGAGACCCCTTGTTCCTGCCCCAGACCCTACCCCTGTGCCCTGCCCACACCAGGCAGCCCTGCCCACCAGGTGAGGATGGGTTGCTGCCTGCAGGTCCTGTTGGAGAGGCTGGGATGCATCAGGCTCTCTTCCCTCTTCTTCTCTGCAGGGCAAGAGTGGAGGCAACACTCAGGGACCACATGGTCACACAGGCCATGCTGGACTTCATGCCCTGTGTCAAGACCCTGGGCTCTCTGCCCTACCTGGGCTTATTTCTGGGGAGCAGCTCATCATTCCACAGCTCCCTCCACTCCTTACCACAGCAGAGGTAAGGCGTACAGAAATACATGCTGGGGCGAGGTGTAGGCAAATACATGGTAGGACCAGGCAGGAGCAGCTCCATGGGCCCAGAAAGGAGCATCCCAACTGCTCTCAGCAGGAGCAGCTTGGTGGAGCAAACCCTGGCAAAGGAGACCTGGGCAAGCGTCTGGGGGTTTTGGGAGCCGTGTAGGGCAGGATGGTGCTCAGTCCCCTCCCACTCCCTTATGGGACACACTTCCCTTGACTCCCACCGGGACTCAAATCCCATCCCCCATATACAGTCTGCTTGGGAAGAACTGGGGGTACAGAAAATTGCAGTTTTGTATTGTGGTTTTCCTCTGCTTTCTGAATGCTCTGATGCTGTGTCCTGAAGAGGTGCTGCAGGTACAGAAAACAGTGGGTTGTTCATTTTCACCCCACAACTTCCTTTGGTGGCTGCTCGTAGCCACAGAGCATTTCCAGACAGGCTGCTGTGGAGTAGCCAGTTAGTGCTTAGCCAGAAAGCTGTTTCTGCTGCTGTCAGATGTTTGAGTTAGGCTCTGACCTTCTGGGCCTTTTTCCTGGTATCCCACTCAGGCTGGAGACAGTGTCAGCTCCAATGGCCCCTGCCCAGTCTGGAGTAGGTGGTGTGAGCATGGCCAGCCCTGGGCCATGCTGGCGCGGAGAGTTCCTCCGGCCCATCTGCAGCTGAGGACCTCAGCAGCCTCTTCTCTCCACAGGAGCATCTCTGCAACTTCAGAAGAGCACCCAGAAACTACTGTCTGCCCCTCACACTCAGGCAGCAGGACCAGCCACCCCAGCACCCCTGAGAGCTGAAACCAACACCAGCAGCCACCAGTTCTGCCTGGAACACCGGCCAAGAGATCATGGTGGGGCTCAGCCACCCAGTGTAGCATTAGCAGTAGCAGCATCCGTCCACAGCAGTGGCAGCAGCAGCAGCATGGTGCAACTGCAGAGGGCCATGGCCCTTGTCTAACGCCTCTTTCTCCTCCTCCTCCTGGTGCTCCTGCAGATCAGGCTTGTTCAGGCTTCTCTGTGGCGAGTGTGGGGAGCAGGTGAGCAGACTGTCCTATCTGCAGCTGAGGGCCTCAGAAGCCTCCTTTCTCCACAGGACCCCCTCTAGAGCTTCAGAAGAACACCTGGAAACTGTTGTCTGCTACCCTCAGTCCAACCAGGATGTCAAGGAGACAGTGGAGTAGCCAGGACCAGCCCTTGGCCAAGACCCCTCATGGGAACTCCTGGTGAGGACAGAGCATGAGCAGATTCCCAGGCATGGGGTGGGCAGGACACAGAGCCCTGTGGATGTGGAGCACAGTCCCTAACCGAGGGGTACCAGAGCCTGGGAACATGGCTGGGGTTCCGGGAGCCGTGCAGGGCAGGACGGTGCCTCCACAAGTGCTTCACCCAGTTCTGGAGCAGCCTGAAGAAATCCTGGAGATCCTGTTGGCAGCCCTGCTCTGTCCACTTCTGCAACTCTCATGCTGGCAGCGCTGGTCACAGAAGAAACGTCCCTGTATCAGCCATTGAGTCTGGGGCTGGGAACCCCCTGGGGAGCCCCTCCCTCAGAAATGTTAATAAATGACAGGTTTTCTCTCTCCCTGGTGCTGTGCTTTATCCAACCATCCCGTGGCTGGGGGTGTGACCCCCTCAGTGCCCAACCCCAGCAGGGACACCGCTGGCAGGTTTGTCCTCCTCGTCCATGCCAGAAGGAATGCCTTTTGGCAAGATCTGCGCCTCGGCTATGCCAAGTGTATGCTTGCTTGGTTTCCCCCATGAGATTATGTTTGTTATTACACTTCTATTTTTGAGCTATATAGCAATTTCTTCATCTTAGTGTATTTACCACTGTCAATATTAAAGAATCTGTATATGCTGCAGGTGTAAATAAACCATGTTATTTGTGAATCCAACTGCTTCCTGTGAATGCAACTGGACCTATAGCATAATAGGCTGTTTGTGCATCTGGTGTCAGACCTATAATCATGGGAAAATTGTGCTATTCGTGCATCTTGGAAGGGAACTGGACCTACAGCAAACAGGCTATTAGCGTGTATCTGGTGTTGGACCTATAGCAACACTTCTTAATTGGTATAACTATTGAGAGATAAGTCCAGCCATTCCTAGCCCTTCTAATCTCCAAGTCCCTGCTAGAATGCAATGGGATTCATATCTTAACTAATTTTATTCTTTACTTCACACAACAGCTAGGTACTGGGAAAACACCTGGTCTTACTCATTAAGACTGAGGCAAAAAGGGTGTTCAGTACCTCAGCCTTTTCTTTATCCTTGGTCACTATGTTTCACCCTGCGTCCAATAAATGATGGTGATTCTCCTTAGTCCTTCTGCTGCTGATGATGTATTTCTAGAAACAAAATGTTTTCATTCTTTTTTTATGGTAGTAGCCAGACTAAGTTCTAGTTGGGCTTTGGCCCTTCTCATTTTCTCCCTGCAGACCTTCACAACGTCCTTGTACTCCTCCTGAGTTCCCTGATGCTTCTTCCAAAGATCAGAAACTTGCTTTTTTGTCCCCCAGGTTCCAAAGCTCTCTGTTCAGCCAGAACAATCTTCTCCCCCACTGGATTGTCTTTTGGCACATGGGGATGGCTGCTCCTGCACCTCAGAGATTTCCTTCTTGAAGAATGTCCATCCTTCCTGGACTCTTTTGCCCTTCAGGGTGGCCTCCCAAGGCACTCTGTCAACCAGGTTCCTAAACAGGCCAAAGGCTGCCTTCTTGCACTCCAAGGGACCAGTGCTAATGAGCCCTCTCCTTACCTCCCCCAGAAACTCATTTCATGACTGCTTTGACCAAGACCAACTCCAACCTTCACATCACCCACAAGTCCTTCTCTGTTCGCACACAACAGTTCTCGCTGGGAGCCGTCCCTAGCTGCCTCCCTCACCAGCTGTGTAACGAACGGCTCTTCCATACACTCCAGAACCTTCTAGATTCTTCCCTCTCTGCTGTGTTCTATTTCCAGCAGACATCTGGTAAGTTGAAGTCCCCCACTAGAACAAGGGCTAGCAATTATGGTAAGGCTTCTAGTGATCATGTCCCTGTACTCCCCGGTGAGGCTGCAGCTTGAGTGTTGTGTTCAGTTTTGGGCATCGCAGTATATGAAAGACATTGAGGTGCTGGAGCAGACCCAGAGATGGACAACAAAGCTGCTGAGGCCACAGGGAAAGAATGGAGAACAGGCCATGTTTCTAAAAAGTTGTGGCACCCTCTCAGTGACAGCCTGAGCCTTAGCCGCTGGAAGGCAGCAAACTTCATGAGATACCACGACAGGATGACCAAGGGGTGCTTTGGAGCCCCTTAACACTGAGTGCCCCCGACCAAGTCCTTATCGTGTTCTTTTGGGTGCATGCTGCCGGTACTGCTGCTGCCTGCACAGCTTCCTCAGGAGTGCCGGCGGCTGTTCCCACCCCGCCATCTGCTCCGGGGTTGCTCTGCAAGAGGGCGCAGAGCTCAGCACAGCCCCGCCCCTGGGGCTCAGCAGCGCCCGTCGCTGTCCCAAGATGGCGCCGGCAGCCCAAGCGCAGGGAACGGCTTCGTCTCGCGATAGACCCCTGCGCGTTTAGCCCCAGGGAATGGCGGCGGTGCTCGGTCCACCGGCGGCGGGGAACCGCGGGCACGTCGCGGACTGTGCAGGGTGGGACGGGGCCAGAAGGAGGGCTGAGCCCTCCGGGAGGGATTGGGGGTTGCGGGGAGAGGACGGCTGGAGGACCCGAGCGGGGAGGAGCGTAGTGGGGAGGAGGAGCAAGGTGAGTGCCCCCCCACCGAGTGTCCGCCACAAGGCCGGCACCCCAAAGTTGTATCTCAATAGTTTAAACTCCTCGAGCGCATCCAGAGGAGGCCACGAATATGATTAGGGGGCTGAAGCACCTCCCGTGTGAGGCCAGGCTGAGAGAGTTGGGACTGTTCAGCCTGGAGAAGGCTCCAGGGAGACCTTCTTGCAGCCTTTCAGTACTTAAAAGGGGCCTGTCAGAAAGATGGGGATGGACTTTCACCAGGGATCGTAGTAATAGGAGGAGAAGTAACAGTTTTAAAATTAAAGAGGATAGATTTAGAATAGATACTAGGGAGAAATTCTTCACTATGAGGGTGGTGAGACACTGGCCCAGGTTGCCCAGAGAAGTGGTTGCTGCCCCATCCCTGACAACGTTTTGGGTCAGGTTGGCCAGGGCTCTGAGCAACCTGCTTAGGTTGCAGATGTCCTTGCTCACTGCAGGGGGATTGGAGCAGGTGACATTCCAACCCAAAACAGTCTGACTGTCATTCTGTGAAATCACAGGTATGCAAAATGCAACAAAAGCCTCATAATAACATTTCAAACTGTGGAAGCCGAAAACACAGACTTACAGAATTGCCTAGATTAGAAACAACCTTTGAGATCAAGTCCAACTGTTAACCAAGCACTGACAAGTCCTTGACTTGACTGTACCCTGTCCCTCAGCATCACATCTACATGACTTTTAAATACCTCCACAGATGGGAGCTCCACCACTGCCCTGGGCAAGCTGTTCCAATGCCTGACCAACCCTCTTGATAATGAAATTCTTTCTAATATCCAATGTAAACCTCCCTTGGCACAACTCAAAGAGGGTTCCTCCTGTCTTACTGCTTGCTCCTTGGGAGAAGAGACCAACCCCCACCTGGCTTCAACCTCCTGTCATGAAGTTGTGGAGAGGGAGAAGGTCTCCCCTGGGCCCCCTTTTCCCCTGGTCCCTCAGCCACTCCTCACAAGACTTGTGCTCTAGACCCTTCCCCAGCTTTGTTGCCCTTCTCTGGACACACTCCAGACCCTCAATCTCCTTCTTGGAGTCAGGGGCCCAAAACTGAACTCAGTACTTGAGATGCAGTCTCAACAGTGCCAATTACAGGGGTAAAATCACTTCTCTAGTCCAACTGACCACACTATTCAGTGTATAATGCTGAGGCCTGCACAAGCTTCTTGGCTGAACTCTGTCCCTGTCTCCTGAAACAATAATAGCTGCATAACCTTCATGTTCAATTAGTCCCTGTGCTGAAGAAAGCAGACTCCAGACCAGCTTTGTGTAGTTCTGTGGCCTTGTGTATGTAACAGCTACAAAATAAGTCACATCCTATTATCTCTCTTTGCCCAATGTCTCTAAGTATATAAAATTTATCTCTGCTGTACCAGGACAGAGTTCACATCAGTGTTTCTTTGCTGATTTGTGCTCTCTCCTAGAGTTGCAGTAAATAAACTTCTGTTCTGACCTGATCTAAACTGTATTCCCTCTTTTTCCATGACAATCAATAAAAGTGTCCCTAAAAATCCAGTTATAAAGCTTTACTTGTACAATACCAGTTAATATTAAGGGTTTAGGACTTTTTTTTTTTAAATAAATCAGCTCAAAACAATTATTTTTGAAAATTTTTGTACAAATGCTTTGAAAACTTACTTACAAAATATTAATCTTACAAATTAATATTTATATATGTAAAATTTATACCTCCATAGGTAACAACACAAACTCATTTACAAGTTAAGTCTCAGAAATATATTACAAGTGAGATTTTAAATTCTGACAAAAATCCTGATCCTCTGCAGCAGTGACTTGTCCATGTGTGTAACTGTATCTTCTTTTTTTTTTTTTTTTTCTGGTATATGACATTAAATTAAGTTTTTCTTTTGGAAGAGTTAGACTGCATAAGTTTGTTTTTTTCTAAACTAAGATCTCTGTTATGGAGACTGCTAAATTTGTTGTAAAAGATGCATTTGAAATGTGCATTTTAATGAACCGTGAATAGTTTTTAAATAATATCCCACCAAGCTGCAACTTTCCCTTTGTGTGGCTGTGTTAAGAATATTCCTGTGATTCTGATTCTTAGATTTATCTCTCAAGCTGCTCTCCTGCTGACCACTTGCTCCTCCAGAAGATCACACAGAAGAAGCTCATGTCACATTCTGGAGTGCGGAGAGGTTGGCACTGCTGGAGTCAACAGAGAATACACCTGGCTACAGTGGTCATGGACAGCTTGAAAATCCCTACTGAGTGCATCCAGATGACACCAGGAAAGAGAGGTTCAACAGGGAAGTCTCGATGGCCTGTGTCAACAAGGGGTAAAGGGGGTGGTTCCTCACTAGTTTGTTACTTTTGCCTTCAAGGTAGATTTACGGGGTCCCATCATGGTGGGGGCTGGAAGGGACCTCTGGAGATCATCTTGCTCCAGAAGGGTCACCCACAGTGGGGTGCCCAGGTTGGCATTGTCCAGGCAGGTTTGGAATCTCTCCAGAGAAGGAGACTCCACAGCTTCTCTGGGCAGCCTATTCCAGGCTTGGGCAGCCTCACAGCAAAGAACGTTTTCCCCCTGTTCAGGTGGAACCTCCTTAATTCCAGATTCTGCCCGTTACCCCTTGTCCTGTCCCTGGGCACCACCGACAAGAGTCTGACCCCATCCTCCTGACCTCTGCCCTTTAGCTATTGATCAGCATTAATAAGATTCCCTCTCAGTCTTCTCTTCTTCAGGCTAAACAGCCCCAGGGCTCTCAGCCTTTCCTGGTCAGAGAGATGCTCCATTCCCCTCAGCATCTTCATAGCCTCCGCTGGACTCTCTCCAGTAGTTCCTTGTCTCTCTTGAACTGGAGAGCCCAGAACTGGACTCCGTACTTTAGAGGTAGCCTCAGTAGGTCAGAGTAGAGGGGGAGGAGAATCTCCCTCGACCTGCTGGCCACACTCTTCCTCATGCACCCCAGGAGGCCATTAGCCTTATGGGCCATAAGAGCCCATTGCTGGCTCCTGGTGAACTTGGCCCCCAGGGCTCACAGGTCCTCCAGGAAGCTGCTTCCCAGCCGTACTGGTGCTAGGAGTTATTTCTCCCCAGGTGTAGGATCCTACACTTGTCCTTGTACTTCATGAGGTCCCAATCCACCCAGTTCTCCATCCTGTTCTGGTTGATGGTGTCTGGGGTTTGCATGGAAGGCTTCATAATTATACTTTATAGCAAAGGGCAGTTTTATCCTGCTAAGCTTCCTCCAGCAATTTCCTGAGCAGTGTATGGGTAAGTTACACTGTCCTTGTACAGAACTATGAGCAGGTTGTACAAAATAAAGACACTGTGCAGTGTTGGGATTGGAGGCAGGTTAATTTGTGGTCCTGCAGAAGAGGGAAACTGTAAGAGATCAAAGTGACTGCATAGGAAGATGAAGTGTGGCTTTTTCTGTTGATGATATTCCAAGGTTACAACCGAGTGATTTTCCTCCTGATGATGCTCTGCATAGATCCTATTGCTTGGGGTGCTGTCAGTTTGCACAGCACAGGATAATGCTGCTAGTATTAAAAAGGTCTTCTCTTTAAATGTCATGTGATGGGTCTCTCCAGAGCTTTGTTCTTTTTGGTTCAGTGTTGTGGCTTCTTGTTCAATAAAATACCTGTTAAAAGCAATTTAAATTAATGGAAACACTGGACAGCTGAAATTCTTTCTCATGCAAAGGATTCATTCCTTTGAAGTAGCCAGACTATTCATACATGGAAATCAGATGGTGCCAGAACTGACTGGACACTACTTTGTTATTGTTAGTGTGTCATCTGTGTATTTTTTTTCAGTAATCTTCTGTAGTTTACTTGTGAATATCTTCAGTGTATTATTAGAGATTTTAAAATTTTTCTGAGATACTGTCCCTGTGCCTTCTTTTCTTCTTGCCCAAAGTTCACCCCTGAAAGAACGAAACTGCCTCATAAAAATATAATAAAAAATACAATATATTAATAGGAGTCTTGTTCCAGTTTGTCACCTCGCTCATGGGTCTCTAGGCTGGCTTATAGCTTGGCCCATGTTAGTTTTTGGAGAGCTGTGCTTTGTCATTGCTGAAAATGGCTTTTGGATCTGTGCTTTGAGAAGACTACAAAGCCCTCACTCCAGGAAGGACATTGAGGGTCTGGAGTGTGTCCAGAGAAGGGCAACAAAGCTGGGGAAAGGGTCTAGAGCACAAGTGTTGTGAGGAGTGGCTGAGGGAGCTGGGGTTGTTGAGCCTGGAGAAAAGGAGGCTCAGGGGAGACCTTCTCACTCTCCACAACTCCCTGAAAGGAGGTTGGAGCCAGGTGGGGGTTGGTTTCTTCTTCCTAGTCACAAGCAATAGGATGCAAGGAAACTGCCTCAAATTGTGCCAGGGAAGGTTTCAGTTGGATATAGGAGTACTTTCCTCCCCAGAAGGGTTAAAGCCCAGGGCAGTGGTGGGGTGCCCATCCCTGGAGGCATTTAAAAGATGTGTAGATGTGGTGCTGAGGTGTTTAGTGGTCTACTTGGCAATGTTAGATTTATGGTTGGACTCAATAATCTTAAGAGACTTTTCCAACCTAAATGATGCATGATTCTAATAAGCAGGAGGTTTGCACAGCCAAGAGATGTGGGCATGGGGAAGCACACATCCTCCCCTTGGATTATGCAGAAGAGAAGTCCCCACATGCAGCATAGCTACCCCAAAAGGCTCCTTCCTTCATTACTTAGGTCTGCTGCAGATTTACACACCTCTTTGCTCACCATGTGGGACTGCATCTCCTATTACACATTGTTGATGGATTTTGGGAGCCAAGGAGGTGTGCTCAGGTGCACTCTGGCAGAGCTGCTGGCTCTGGCATGACCTGGCACTATGAGCAAATCCCTGAGAGAAGGCAGATCCTTCAGGATATCATTTCTGTGACAGGATTTTGTGGGAAAATCATTGGCCAGCTCAGCTGGAGTCACTCCGTTACCACCCAGGAGAACCCCTGACCTGGGAAAGCTCTTCTCCACCAGCACAGATGCTTGTACCGCAGGCCCTGCTTATTGCAATGAGGACCACGATTTATTTTTCCTATTTTTTAGCCAAAACAGCTAGACCTTATTTCTACAAGCCCATAACTTGGGTTGTTTCTGTCCTTGTCTGCTTGCCGTGCTGTGCATCACTCATGGAATTAGGGATGCATGACTGCTCCGAGGAATGCCAGGGGAGTATTTGCTCATGCCCATCACTAGGATGTTTTTATCTCAATACTAAATTAAGAAATTTCTCTCTTATTGCCAGTATGCAGCTGGTTCCTGGCACATCCAGCTCCCAATTTCCCAGTGATGGAGATGAACTGGGAGCTGGGGTCTGGGATCCAATTCTAGGATGCTGGGCCAGGATCAGTCAGTCTAAGGCTGTGTTTCTACATGGATGGAGGAGGAACTGCTCATGTCTCCTTTGGGATACTTCTATCTCTTTAGCTGGCAGGGCAGATTAACCCCTGAGGAGCTAGACAGCTGCAGTGGGTGCCATCAGCTGATCAAAATCCTCCATTTTCCCATGGAAAAGCTTTTTAAGAGACCTCATCATGTGGAACAATGTCTGAAGGATACTGGTTTATCATGCCATGATCTTCCTGAGTTGTACTTTGAGCATCCCTGACAGAGGGAGAAGCAGAACCCACCCCAAACGTCCCATTTGCCAGCTGCAACCCAAGGCCAGCACTTTCTTGGAGTCATAAATCTCTGCTTAAAGCTCAGCCTAGCTTCATGGAAATGTCAGGTTTTATTTGAAATGTTTCATGTTCTTCTTGTTTGGAGAAAAGGTAAGACAGATTATATAGAAAACTGTAAAAGTCATTTGGCTGCATCTCTCTCTTAAATGATGCTGCGTATTCCTCTTCATTGATGCTGCATTTCTCTTTTCAGTGATTATTTAACTAACCCAGCCCCCTCCCTGCCATGAATAACTATTTCTGGAGCAGTGGATCTATTTACTTTTTCTTGTTGTTTGCTTGTTTGTTTGTTTTATTGTGAACATGCTTATTGCTTGTGAAAACCTTGGAGGATGAAACTCTTAAAATCCTCTTGTACTGATTATTCTGCTCATCTTGGTGAATATTAGGAGCTGAACCATCTCGAGCTATATGGCCTTAACTATCTTCTATCAATGTGAAGTGAATCAATAGCACCAAAATCAGAATTTAGCTCAGGGTTTAGATTGATGCAATGGCTTTTGAATTTGTCCCACATTAACCATATAATTGCTCCCATCTCTAAAACCCACCAGTGGGTCCATCACTTTGGAGAGCAGAGAAGCATTGAGCTCCTGTTAGCTCAATGCAAACCTTTGTGTAATGCCCCAAATGGGCAGCAAAAACTCTCTTCTGCTCTTATGGGTTGGTTGATGGTTGTGCTGCTGCAATCCAGAGGTTATTTTCTGGCAGTGAGGAAGGTTGGAGCATACGTGAGCAATATCTGGTGCAGCTGGATTGGTGGGTGCACGTAGCAAATGGGAGTTGATTGGGATGTGGACCACTAAGCCAGCCTGGTAGAGGATTAATTATTAGATTTCTAACATCTGGCCAGGAACTTTCTTGCCATATATAACTTAAGGAAGAAAACAACTCCACATTGGCTTCTGTTGTATTCAGATTTAGCTGGGGTTGTCTGTAATCATACCAACCATATCCTGGGCTGCATCGAAAGCAGCGTGGGCAGCAGTGGATTCTGCCCCTCTGCTCTGCTCTGCTCTGGGGACACCACCCTATAGTGCTGGGTCCAGCTCTGGAGTCCTCAGCACAAGAGAGACAGGGACCTGTTGGAGAGGGGCCAGAGGAGGCCACAGCAATGTTGGGAGGGCTGGAACCCTTCTGCTGTGAGGCCAGGCTGAGAGAGCTGGGGTTGTTCAGCCTGGAGAAGAGAAGGCTCCAGGGACACCTTCTTGTGGCCTTTCAGTACTTCAGTGAGCCTATCAGAAAGATGGGGACAGACTTTTAGCAGGGCCTGTTGTGACAGGACAAGGAGTGATGGTTTTAAACTGAAAAAGGGGACATTTAGACTAGAGAGAAGGAAGACATTTTTGATGCTGAGGGTGGTAAGACCCTGGCCCAGGTTGCCCAGAGAGGTGGTCGATGCCCCATCCCTGGCACCATTGCAGGTGAGGTTGGCCAGGGCTCTGAGCAACCTGCTCTAGTTGCAGATGTCCCTGCTCCCTGCAGGGGGGTTGGACTGGATGACCCTGAAAGGTTCCTTCCAACCCAAACCATTCTATGATTCTATGATTTGGGTTTGCAGGATACTCATTTGGCTTCAAATCCTGCTTATGTTTGTGTGCTCAAAAAGGAGAAATTGAGGGATGATGGCTCAGAATATGCATCTTGAACTCAAGTTATGCCATGAAAACCAATACTTTTGATAGCACTTAGACACTTTTCAACTACTTTTTGATCATCTTCTTTATTTCATGTCTTCTCCTCCAGTGTGATTATATTATTATAAAGGTGTGGAAGTGCTATGGGCAACTCCCAGATGCAGCTCCATCATGATTTATCACTGAAGATGCAAACTCCCCTGAGACCCACTTGAACCTGCTGCACCCTATGGGTCAGGCTTCAGGGAATCTACAGTCAAATATGGAAAATGAAATCATTCCTGGAAGAACACAAAAAAATGGTGGAAAAACTACACTATGCATGATAGGGGAGGATTATGTGTCTGTTTGCATCATGGTCCCTAAAATGTTTCTCAGCCCTCATCATGGTTTAGGGTCGAGGCAGCCCTTTAGACCTATAACAGATGCTCTCTCCCACCTCAAAAGGGAAGAGAAAGAGAGTAGGGGAGAGAGACTGAGCGATTAGAAAAGGAAACTAGAACAGCTTTAATAAAAATGAAAATAATAAAACTGGAATATATATATAAAAATATACAAAACCAGTATCAACCAAACCCCTCCCTGATGGCAACTACATCACTATCACCACTGATGCTGTGGAGCAGGCATTGGGAGAGTTCTGGACTGGGCCCAGCAGCAGATGGGAGCTGTGTTTGGGAGTTGGATTCTGGTACAGGATTCAGGAACACACAGATCAGGATTGAAGGCAGAATGGACAGAGTACCCCTCAGATGTCAGCTGAGCGAGAAAACTGGAAGAGAACCCAAGCCAAGCTGAGCAAGGCAAAGCAGGTCTGAGACCCTTGTGATCCCTCAGCTTTATACCAATATGACGTATATGGGCTGGAATCCCTCGTTGGTCAGCTTGGGGTCACATGTTCTGTCCACTCCTCCTGGCAGGTGCTGCCTTTCACTTTCCTGCACCCCCAGTGTGGTACACAAGATCCAGCAGTGGCCTTGGTCTGCCTACCAGTCCTTGGTAGTAACTCTAAACACGGGGTGTTATCACTGCCAGCAGCAGACACTGCCTGGGAAAACAGGCTGCTGACTTCAGACAGTGCAGTTAGTTAGAAGAACTGAGCTGAAAAGTAAAATCACTGAACAGAATTAGTTCTGTTCTCACTCAAACCAGGATAGTCCTCCATGCAAAAATCTGTGGGTGATTTACACGTGCAAAGGGTTGCACACACAGGTGCTACTTTGAGATATTTTAGGAGGAAACTCCTTTGGGTTTATGAGAAGAACAAAATGTGAGATGCAAAACTTCTGCAGGAAGACTTGATTTTGGGGCTATGAGTTAAACCTCCAGGAGCTTGGCATAGGTTGCATTTCACATTGGTTCAGCAGTGTTTTTATTGTTGGGGAAGAAGATTGTTGCATGTTGCATCACTGACTTTTTTTTTTTTTTTTTTTTCCATTTAATTTATTGAGTTTATTTATTATCTGCAGAAACCTGCTCCGTCCACAAGCCTTGGCTTTCAGACCACCACCTATTTTTCCTAGTCCAGAAAAATGCTGTTTTCAACCCATTTTTCCACCCTCCTGCTTCAGCAAAGCATCCTCTGCATCCCATTGCATTTGCTTGTCCTGGCTTTGAGCACCATGTTGCACACAGGAGCTGCAGTGTTTCTGTGAAGTAATGATTGCACTCAATACTTCTGTCTTCCCAAAGCACTTTCCCAGCTATATGTGGGTGTGTAGGAAATGCTTTGGATGGCCTTTGCTATGGAGAACAGGCCATAGAATCATAGAATTGGGTTGGAAGAGGCCTTTAAGATGATCGAGTCCAACTGTTAACCCATCTCTGCCAGGTCACCACTAAACCACATCCCTCAGCACCACGTCTCCATGGCTTTTTGATCCCTCCAGGGATGGGGACTCCACCACTGCCATGGGCAGCCTGGGACAGCCCTTGACAACCCTTCTGGGGAATTGTTCCTCATGTCCCAGCTGGTTCAACATACGGCAATTTCCTCTTGTCCTATTGCTTGTTCCCTAGGAGAGAGACTGACCCCCACCCTTCTACAACCACATGGTCTTGCACGACCACCTTCACGATCTGCAGGTCATGCAGCTCAAATGGAGACAGGCAGTGTATTTTCAGAGCATCTACTGCTTCACCAGGTCTCACTAATCATTTAGGGAAAGTTTTCTGGAGAGAATGAGTTAAGACTAATTAGCAGCAGTACTAAATAAACTAATAGCTGGAGGAGAAAGGAGAA
This sequence comes from Megaceryle torquata, assembly GCA_024611175.1. NCBI lineage: Eukaryota > Metazoa > Chordata > Aves > Coraciiformes > Cerylidae > Megaceryle > Megaceryle torquata. The sequence goes on from JANIJG010006565.1 coordinate 31,083, forward strand.
CTGAAGTTGCATTTTAGTTTTTTTAAGATGGTTAAAGCATCTTTAAAGGTGAGGGGTCATTTTCTGATAGGTAAAGGAGTTCATCAATTATAAAGGAGCCAGTGATGGAGCACCAGCAACACCAGAGCACTTGGGAAAATGCAATTATGAGAATTGCCTTACGCTCTGCAAACCGCCCTGGTAATTTGCTTAAAGGAAGCATCCAAATGCACTTGAATATTGCCGAGATTTCATTGCAGCAGATCTAATGCGCTATGCCAAGCAACCTGAGTACTGGAGGGGAAAAAAAAAAAAAAGCATGTCTGATTAGGGGATTTTAATTCACACCCAGCGAAACATGACATTGTATGGCTGGGAACATCATTTCTGCCTCATGGGCTCTCCTGCGTCACTCAGGGGTTCAGCTTCCTTTTATTCTCCTTCAATTAAATGCCTTGTTGGCCAGTGTGTGTTTGGGTGCTCTGCTCCCAGTGCGAAGGCCTTGGGATGCATTGGGATCTGGGTACCAGCCTCAAGGGACTGCTCCAGCTGCTGTCCCCAGGCTGTAAGGGTGACAGTCCCTCATGTACTTGAACTGAAATCCAGCTCTTGCTGCCCCACTTTGTCTGGGCAACCTGAAACGTGCTGGAGGGAAGGTGTTGGCTGCATTTCTTCTGGTGCACTCTGTCTGCACGGTGTTGGGGAGCACCTCCTGGGTGGCACATGCTGCATCCCCCAGCCCAATCTGTGTGGCTACATCCTGTGGCCTTGGAGTCTGGGCCAACATGCAGTGTGCAGGTCGTTGCTGTGGGCTGTGCAACCCCCCACAGCCGCCTGTGCACCCCTTACTCCCTCCCCGTGCACAGCCTACACCCCTCCTTATGCACATCCCTGCACACCGTCCTGCAAACCCTGCACCTTCTTTGTGCATACACCGTGCACCTCTTGGACCTCCCTGTGCACACCCTTCACTCTCCTGTGCACCCCCTGTGCAACCCTTACACCTCGTGCACCCTCTATGCAGCCCCCGTGCTCCTCCTGCACCCCCTGCGCACCCTCCGCACTCCCCCCGCACCCTCCGTGTGCACGCCCCCGGTACCCTCCTCCTCCTCACCTCCCCTGACCCTTCCCGCGGCCCCTCCCGCCCTTGACCATGGCGCCCCCCAGCGGCCGCAGCCCCCCCAGGCGCTGAGTGCGGGCGGGGCGGAGCCGGGGCATTCTGAAAAAAAGTCATTCATACATGTTACCTACTTCAGTAGAGCAAACAAAAACAAATATTTCAACAATCTAAA
>JANIJG010006566.1:3325-50928 GCA_024611175.1 Megaceryle torquata
GGAGCCACCTCCTTTTTTTATTGGCTTTAGAATAAAAAAAAACGTCTTTTGCCCCTTCTTTCCAAAAAGGAAAAGAAAAATAAACACAACTTGCTCTTCTATTTTTTTATTTTCCCCCCCCCCCCCCCCCAGGAGCTCATTCTCAGCTTTACCCTCCTTTTACCTTCCCCCATTCAGTCTCTGGTGATGTTGGTTCGTGCATGAATGATCTCCCTTATGTAGGTGGTTTAAGGCACAAGCATGCTTAGACTTCTTCCCTAGATAGCATTAGCTTTCCAAATAAGAACAGGGAAGTTCTGAAGCAAAAGCATTGTGCTACATTTGAACACATTTGCTGCATTTGAGTCCATCAGCATTTTCTAGTCTCAATAATGAGACTCTATAGTCACCTCAATGCAGCAATTTAAAACAGCAGGAAAATAAATACAATTAATCTTTTTTTGTTGTCCTATTTGTGATAAAACTGATTAACCAAATAGTACTAATACTTCTTTGAAGAACACTCTTAATCTATGTCTGATGCCATCTGAACATTGAATTATCAATACTTGTCTAAGAAACAATGATTAATTTGTTTATTAATCTTTATAGGGATGTACTGTAGGCAGTAGTGACCACAGACTCAACAACAGGGTATTGCTTCTACACTTGGAAATGCTTAAACTCCTTGTTTTCTTGGAGCATGCTTGTTCAGTGCTCACATTTAAAAGAATATATTCTGGATTCTTCAAAACTCTAATGTGTCTTTCCAGTTTACAAAAGCAGTTTCCCCATGCCTGGAATGATAAACAGCTCTTACTGAAGCACACAATTTGCATCTGTTTTAACTAAATAAAACTGCTTAGCAAAAGGAGTCATCTATGATAATACCTAAACCTGTTTTACTGCAGACAATATCAAAGTGCTTTTTCTGGTCTGCTGAACAATTGTATACTCTGATTTTAGAATAGTGTGGTTAAATGCAGACCTCTAGAGCAGCAAGGGAGTGCAAGCAGCATCTGGCTCCCTACTGTTTTTCCTTGCCATCTTCATGTGGAAGAACTTTGAATTTGACACAACTCAACTGTTTGGTTTTTTTTTATGTGGATAATAAATAACCTTATACATTCATAAGTATGTTGCTGCTAGTGGTTTTTCATTAGGGCTGAGCTGATTTGCATAACCATCTTAAAGCCTTTTCTTCTGAAACTCAACATCAACATTCATTATAATGCACCTATATGCACATACTTTATTGGTGAGTTTATCAACAGTATGGTCTTGTATGAAGATACCAAGAATGACTGCAAAGTTACTGGAAGCTTCTTGGTCAGAAAGTGACTGGGTTGGATTTGGATTCAGCTACTCTGGATCTGAACTCTTCTTCACTTTGACTTCAGAAAGTGGCAGTTGTGTTCTGCAACATCGTCATCTCTCACAACTGTCCTCCCTGATTGTGAGATGCAACTTTGTGATAAGAATGAGGATGAGCACTGCCCCAGGATGTAATCAAGGTCAGCTGGTAATAGGTCTTGAAAGAAGAATGCTTAGTGTTGTTTGTGACTTGATAAGGCTTAAGAGTTCTGAATTGTCATTCATTAAACTATGAAGGATGTAAGCTTTTATTTTGGCCTGACCTTAATTTCCATTCTTTTCCTAAGTGATCGTAAAGACTGCTGTGCTGGTTTCTATGATAATCAGTTACCATCTTTTCTCACAGTTTCTAGGCAGTAGGAGCAGAATAAGGAGGGGGCAAGATAGAAACTAATTCTAAAATTCTAAGCTAATGGCTGCTAGCAGCTGGATAAGAAAGTCCAGCATGACCGCAGCATCAGCTGTTGTGTAGAACCTCACTCTTTGTACTCTGCAGTTTAAATATCCTAAGAGTAAAGTAAATAAAGTTAAATAAATAAAGTAATTAAAAAATAATAAAAGTAATAAAGTAAATAAAAGTAAATATCTTAAGAGTAGAGTATTTGACTGTTTATCAACCTGTTCTGTCTCAGACATTAGTTATTTTCATGTAAAGAAAGTTAGCCCAGGCTAACTTGTAAAGGCAAAGATCTCACCTGCCATCTCATTTCCCTCTCCTGCTTGCCTGCTAGCATATTGCAGAGGACGTTGACATTCTCACGGCATTTTTGGATCTGCAGCATGCCTCAGTTGTGCTGCAGTAAGTCCTCAGCAGAACAGGGGGTATTTCCTGTGCCATTCCTAAGGCCAGCAGCATATAATGCTCTCTTGCTTCAGTGTTAAACTGATATAATCTATTTGAATGGAAGTATCTCCATGCAGACTGCAGTTCTTCCAAATGGAAGGAGTATACTTCCTGGGACGTGTCTTCTAAGGAGAGCCCATGTATGTGGCTTTTTGAGTCCAATGCCATGTAAAATTTGCTTTTAGCAAATTGATACCCTGCAGAGTAGAATTAGAGTTGTGGCTACTATACAGTTACCTGAAGTAGCTTGATATAATGATACTTTTTGTGAACTGTGCGTTTACTGTAGATAGTTAGGGGTGTAGATACTCTGAACTACAGTACTGTCATTATTATAGACTAAATGCCTACTTAAGCACAGTACTTACTCGTTGACTTCTCCTGTACATTCCCATGCTCATTCACTCTTGTGAAGAGAAGTTTAATTTGTCCACTTGTCAAGTCATGTGCTAGACGAGCTTGCACTTGGAGTGCAGTAACTTCTAAAATATTGGTATAAGAACTAATTGAACAGTCCATTAAATTACTTCTTAGGGCAGCCTAATGATAAGATCTTGAGAACTGGAGTATTAGCTCTCCTCTGTGGGTAAAATCACATAAATCTAAATGCTTTACAACTCCCTTAAGGATCGTTTTAATTTAGGGGTGTGCTCACCAAATGAATTCTGAACTTGAATAGAGATGGCTCTGATTCCCAATGTGGCACATAGGTTTCAAAGGTAGTTAGTGTTGGGGGCAAATTTAAGAACAGACCAAAACTTCATTTTACTCACAAATGTAGTTGTCATCTCTCCTCTTTTTGTGTGCATTTACGCTGTGGTCATGTAGACACTCAGTTTTTGTAATAAAACTGATTATGGGTCCTGTCTCTGTCTAGTTTTTTTTTTTTTAAACAGGTGCAATTGCCTATACTAGTCATCATATAAATCTTAGTGATTATGAGTTTTAAGACTATCTTAAATATTGCACTTCAAAAAAACCCCAAACACACACATATATATATATATATATGAAAGGCAAAACTGAGATATAAAGTTCTATCATAGATATGTGGCCCAGAAAATTTTCTGTACATTCATTTTACTGTGTTTATTTGTTCAGAATGTCCTATCTTTCCTGATAATTAAATTTTGATGTTGTACTTCTGTACTAAACTTAGTAAGTGTGAAACCATGCTATTGTTAAGTCCTCTTTACTTGAGACAAATCTTCAAGTCCATTAGGGCATGGGGGGAAACTAGGTGAAAGATTATTCATGGAGCGTGTGGACTTACAGGTTTTTGAGACTTTTGCCAGTAATTCGTATTTCAACTGGAATAGAAGAGACACCTTCAGGAGATCTATATGTATATATTTATATAGTTTAATAGGAAAGTTGTCTTTTAATAGAAAGTTCTGTTCTGACAAAGTAGTAGCCATCATTTTATATTAAATGATGTGAAATGATACCCCCCCTAGGCTGTATTACATAAATATCTTATGAGAAGAGAAAGCAATGGATTTGTTAATCATTTCTAAAGCTTAATGCTTAGAAGACTGTAGTGCCATCTATAAGTACTAAAATCTGTAGGTGAAATCTTACCTGGTCAAAGGTGTCCATCCCACCTACCTCATAGGTGTAGAGCTTGAAGAGGCTTGAACTAGCCTATCTCCAGAAAAAAAAGGACAGATTTCCTGAATCTTGATATTTTTATGTTCTATCTCAAATCTTGATTTATCAATTATGGCTGGTTTATTCTGGTTATGGATACAAATGCAAATCAATGTTGTAGTTAGAATAGAAGGATGATCCTTTTGTAAGTGGTTTTGCTTTTCCAAATCAGAACCCTGTCTTTTGCCTATCGCCTCAACGAAAAATACCAGTTAATGATTGCATAAAATTTAAACATTGAAGTTCCTCTTTTCCTTGGGAAATTAAAAAAAAAAAAAAAGTAAATGAGATCAAAATTAGGGGATATAGAATTTAAAAAAATCTTTGAAGCTGACTTTCATTTTTGGTTACAAGAATCATTATATGTAAGGGTGCCATAGTGATGCGTGATGGCTGGTTAGGCATTAGAGCAGGTAGTGTGCGCACTGATAGCAGAATTTTCTGGTGTGCTTGCAGGAAGAACTCAGGTGCTTCTGTAGACAATATAGTGAAAATAGTTATATTAATTGGAACTCCTTATTTTTATGGAGGATATATGAATTTGATATCACTATGTGCCATTTTACAGATTCTTTGATGTGACTGATTGGATTAGTAGCTAACAGATTGGTGATGTTGTTCAGTTTGTAAGCAGTTGGATCGTGGCAGAGGGATTCCCAGAACAGCTGTGAAGGGTTAATAGCATAAGCCCTATGCAATGGAGGAAGCATTTTAAATTTTTGGCTAGAGTTGTTGGTGACTAATAGTAATTACTATTTGTTATTAATGCACGTTGTTTCACTGAACATATCTTAATCCCCATGATAGACAGAATAGCAACAATCTAAAATTTCAGTTCTCATATGGGAAGGAAGTTTTTAGGTGGAGAATTCTGTATGAAAATATCATATTCCAGCATCATGCTACCTGAGCCTGTGTCATACTGCTAGTTGGTAACTGTTGCATGTAGTAATAAAGAAGTAGGGATGCTTTCACAAATTGCTAGGTATTACTTTTAATATTAGTACAGAAGTTAGTGTCTGTATTAGATGGAGTACCTTTTCTGAGGTGCAAGGTGGGAGCTAGAACTGGCACCACCTGGAATTTACTGGAAGGAATAGTTCTGTTGAGATTGTATTTAACTACAGATACATTTTTTGTCCTTATGAATCAATAAACTGTGTGTTGTTTGAAGAATTATATTCTGGTCTGAGCTAAAGCAGCTGTAGATGTCCTAGTTAATTTAACAGGTAGTCTGGTATACAGCATACCAGGAGGTTTGGGTATCTCTTTGAAAGGGAAACCCAGTGTTGACCAAACTGTACAATGTATTGGAAAATAGAGTTCTCATGAAGCATTGATCTGTGTCTTGAAATTAATATTTAAAAATACTAGATTAATTAACCTTTCAATAAATGCAAATAGTGAAGGTATGCTATAAAAGGAAGGGCGGAGGTTTTTTTGTAATATTGATAATACTCTAGTAATTTTGATACTGTGTTAAAAGTGTTGCTTCCCAACATTTAAGTGCTTGATCCCTGAAAATGTGAATCTTAGATCTAGGAAGATACTGTTGTCATGCTGGCACATATCTCTAACTTAGGCTTTTTGTATTCCTGTATCTGTCTATCTAACCCTAAAGTCTGCATAGATATATTCCTTGCCCCTTCTTTGAGACTGACAATGCTTTTCTTCTGTCGTCTCGGAAGCTCCCCTACCCTTCTGAAGTAGAAGCCCCACAGTCCTTTTTATTTTTCACCCCTGCCTGTTCAGGAATGGTGCTTTCTCTGGTTCTCCTTGTCCTTTCTCTGTAGACCGTGTATTACCATCTCCTTATAAGCCCTTGCTCGTTAGAGTTATTCTTGTTGGAATCTAAGCTACAAATAATTTTTCCATGCAGCAAGTTGCTGCCTCTGATAAATGCCTGCTGCAGCCGGTGGCTGGCAGGGACATTCATTTGCTGTATGACCCCTGAACTGTGAATTAGGATTTTCTGGTACTTTTCATTTGCGCTGAAATCAAGGATGTTGTGTTTATAAGTGCTGCCTACAGTTTGGAAATTGATCTGGTCTAATATTACATAAAGAAATGTATTCAGTTTAATGTTAAGCTGTAGATTCTTCTGGAAGGCTACTTACATCAACTCAGTTAAAGCAAAAGTAGTGCTATATTGGTAAGATTTAATTCTGAAGTGTCTTTTAAAAATGCCCTGCGAATGTTCGTATTAACTATAATAAATAACTGAAAGAATTTGTGAATCTGATTTGTGTAAGCATTTTCCATGGGAATCCCAGTACCTTATATGGTCAACTTGCTTTGTAGTGTTCCAGTGAAATGAAGGCAGCCATCCAACAACAAAAAAATCCCCAGCCCAGCTGGCTTTAGCTTTGTCTATAATACCCTCTTTCTTGGCCTCCTTCAGTAGCACAGTAGCTAATTATTAAAACTAAAAACGTGGCAAGACCCTGTGTAGCTAGAAGAAGAAATTCCTTTTCTGGCAGTGACTGTATACGGAAGATTTAATGCTAATTTAATAAAGAATAATAGTAGCACATTGATAATACTGCTTTGTTGCATAATGAACTTTTCCTATCAGATAGGCTGTTGTGCCTTTATCCAAGTTTGCTATAAACTGTTGGTAATTCCTGTAGCTGTTACAAAGTTTGGGTGACAGAATCCAACATGCCCTTTTTTTTTCTTTTTTTTTTTTTCTCCTCCCCTTTGTGTATGACCTGTTTGTTAACTGCTTGAATAGATGCTAACAGTATAAATAAGTGCCTGTTGAAGCTTGCATCCTAAGGGATTGCTTCAGAGAGATCTGGTTCAGGTTCCTCTGGAAAGAGCATCTGAGTGTGGTAGCACCAGTCATTGAAAATGACTGTTTGCAGTGAGGTAAGCTATCCTGTATTTACTCTTAAGTATTAGGATGCATATAAGCCTTATTGTAATTCTCCTTTTGGTAATTTACAAACCTGTACTTAAAAAAGCTCTCTTGAATGAGAAACTAGACTGTTAAACTTAGTCCTGTTTTACAAGAAGTATGATAGAGAATGGAAGAACTTCAATAGCTTTATTTGGATTACTAATAAAAAACCACATTTTCTATGTCAGAAAAAAACCCCACAGCGTTTTGTCACTTACCTGCTGTGATGAGAGTAGTATGCAGTAAAAATGTTATAGTATGCATTTGACTTGTAGAGAAGAGGGATTCTATCTGTCTGTCTGTCTATCTATCTCTGGGCTGCCTAAGACCTTTAGGACTCTCTTCAGTTATTCATATAGCTCAAATGCCTGATTTGTGTGAAAAGGAAAGGCCAATCTGCTGAGCTCAGTAATAAGTCATCTGCTTCTGCTGATAATGGGACATTCCAATCAGCTTTCAGAAAAGCAGCTTTTGTTTCTTTATGTCTTTTGGTTTCAGCTCATACTGGCTGCTTGCACTGACTTCAACTCCTTGAACTAGGAGAAAGTGTGAGCAGTTGATTCCTGTTTACTTTCTCTATTATTCATTATTTTGTAGTCATGTATTGTAGGACCATCAAAGTAGTTTTGTTCTAGGCTGAAGAATTCTGGCCAATGAGTTCTTTTTTGGAAAACAGTTCATACCTTTGATCAAAAATACAGATCTGTGCAAGGTCTGTTTTCTTACTATTTACAGCTAAAAGCTGTAAAGTATTATTTTTTTCTTTTCTTTTTTAAATCCTTATTCAGACTTGGAGAAGCAAAGATAAAGTCTTTTTGGATGGATCTGTGTTTTTAATACTCTTGTCATTTTGGAGGATGCTAGGATTTTTTGTCAGAACTCCCTTTTTTTCAAACACTTTCAGATTCACCAGAAGACAAGAGTGCCTCAGAGAAAAGCTGATCTCTGACAGAATTTACCAAGACCTAAAGATAAACTGCAGTACTTTACAGTGATATATCTAAGTTCATTTTGAATATGGCAATTCAGAGCATGGAAGCAGTAGAGATTTCAAGTTGATGTGGACTTCTATAATGATTTAGAGGTACGCTAGTACTATCTGGGTTATGACCTCTGCATCTACTAGCACAGAGGAGGAAGCTAAAAGGCAGAAATAGAGTAGGGATGTAGGAGTGAGTCAGAAGAGTGGAGGCAAAAGCAAGCTGTCAGATGTGGGCTGACTGTCAGGATGAAACTGAGAGTTAGGAAAATTAAATGGTGGTCTGGAAAAGGAAGTGGGAAAGAAAGGCTGGTACTGGAAATACAGAAACTCTAGTGTTAATGTATTGGATGTCAGGTCATTAGTGTTGCCTGTGAAATGTGTACTTGGTTTTAAGACGCATTAACCTTTTAATACTCTATTATGTCGTCATACCTAGATTATAGGGCCTGTACAGAGGATTTGCTCTTGGGATAGTTCAGGACATTTGTTAAAAGATGCCGTTGCTCATGGGACATTTGCTTTATCAGTGGGGGAAAAAGGAAGAGGATGGTACACGAGGTAGGAGACTGCAGGGAAATCTGTAGAAATGTTATGCAATTGTGGCTGTAAGGGTAATGAAAGGAAGCTTTTCTTTAGACGTATGAAATTATGTATATCCTAAAACCTGACTTCTGTGGTATTTTAAATTGTATGGTTAAATCAGGGGATGGAGCTTGTGATGACCTTTTTGTCTGTACATCTGTACAACAATAACTTCTGTGGTGGAAATTTTGTGAAATTCCTACCTATGTACCTAAATGGTGCTGACAAGTGGAACAGCCCATGAGAAAATGAGTTCCGTTTGGAACAAGATTTGAGTAATACAGGCCAGACACTAAACAGTGAGGAAAAAGCCATAATTTTGAATAGGTGCACATTATGAAAGCACTGATCATTTCGTAGATTGAATGAAGCAGATTCCTTTGGCCACAGGGAAACAGAGATCGTGTAGGACTGTACACAGGTCATATGTTTGTGGCGCCACTTGCTTTGGCTTAGGCAGCACTAATTAAAGGATTTCCTAGTGCTGGAATTTTTGGCTGTTTGGCCTTACTATTGCTTATATAGAGTCTGTACATAAATGAATATTTAATACAGGAGTAGAGTCCTTAGAGAAGCATAAAGCTTAAGCACTTTTTAGCTAATTTAATAGTGTAAATTAAGCTGGCATAACATCTTTCCCTCCGGGAATTCCTGTAGAGGTGTGCACTATAGAGGAGAAAAAGCGAGCTCAAGGCAGCAAAGGTTCTTCTCTGGCACATCAGGGAGTGGGTTTCCTCTTTTCTCTTTAATGTGGAGGCAGATTCTCACTGTGCGCTCTGAAGCATTTGGAGCATAGACCCTAGCCAGACGGATAGGTCTTTCATGAAAATACATCGAGAACCAGTTTTAAGAGGTTTGCTTTGCAGGAACTTTCAGTTTCCAGCATGAATGGTGGATGAGTGAACAGCAGTGAAAGCCAGATGGGCCTTTATCCGTTAGTCTGAACTGAGCAAACTTGGAAGGCTTCCCTGTCAAACTCTACCCTCTGCCCTTGCCGCTTCTGTGTCCCTGCCAGGGCCACTGAATGGTTACCTGCCAAAGCTCTGTAGTGCACAGGCTTTCTCCATGCTCAGGCAGTGTGTATGCTTTCTCCATATAATCAAATAATTTTCATTTTTTTGTGATTTTCCACCTGCTTTAGCACTTGTTCTTACATATTTGTGGGGGTAATGCAGTCAGTAAAGTCAGTTACATCGCTATGACTGGCCTTGAAAACAATGTGCTTTTCAACCAGGGCTTATTTTTTGTGCTCTTTGATATTAATCATCATTAACTAGCAGCATGATGTACAAGAAGCAGACTTTTAAACATTTCTGATTAATTTCATGATGACGTGCATACTGCTAAGGTCAGGTAAACAACAGACTTCTGGGTTCTTGTTAGTTCTTTCAAGCTGACACAGTCCTGGTAGAGAGAAGGCCAAAGTGTTTTCTGTCCTGGTGCAACTCAAAGATGTCAGCAGTCTCTCAGAATTAGTAACACAAATAGGTTATTACATAATTAGATATATAGGCTCTTACCCCTTTCTCCAGAATCCTTTCTGAGAAGGAAAGTCAACGTATGTCTGCAGTTCCAGATGCGACTGTGGCAGTACTGTACTTTGCTGCATTGAAAGGATGTGCTCTTGCTTCCTCCCACCATCCTGTTTTCTTTCCCTCCCTCCCTATTTCAATGGATGGGGAGGGGAAAAGGGTTGTTTCTGCTTTGCTAGTGAATTGAATTGGCTAATGGAGAATCTGACAAATGCTTTTCAGGAGTGTGCAGTTGAGAATGAGGAGAGAGACTGGGACCTCCCTGTTTGTCAACAGTGAGCTCCTGTAGAATCATGCCCTGAGTGATTAGCATATGTTAGCTCAAATGAGTTAAGAGTTTGCTGGTTTTATAACACTACCTCCTGCAGGGAACAGAATATTTCTTAAAATTAATCTTGAAACATAGAAACACAAATTATCCCATAGGGAATAGTATTTATGAGCACTCTGAAACATTGCTGTCTCCTGAATGTCAGAGATTTTAATGCAGAATATTCAGATGAGGGTACAGTTATTGTCACCTGGGATACTGCGTCTGTATAACTGTTTAAAATCAACTGTAGCAGGATAAGTGTGTGTTTTGGTCAGCATTTGACCACGAGAACTTTTACCAAAGGTATCTTCTGCTAACTTCTTAAAAGTGGTATTATGTACTACTCAAGACGGTGGAAGAAATAAATCAGTGTCTTACTTTGACTCAGGTGAAAGCTTCCTGTGAAGTGACACCGTTGATGAAATAAAGAGCAGAAGTACTTAACCTTCTTTAAGAAACCTTTTGGTTTTCTGGCAAGTTTCTTTAGTGCCTTTTCTCCGTGAAATTGATGTCTGAGCTTCCAAAATCTGGCATGAAGGATGGAGAAGCCGGTGGCGAAGTGCCACAGCATGTGTAAGAATGTATGAATTCCTTGTGCTCTGGAAAAAGGGCAGATGACACGAGTGCTGTGCTGGTTTTGGCATGTATGCCGTGGGTTACAATTTCTCATCTAGGTACAGTATTTTCCCGTTGCTTGCTTGTTTGGGTGAAATTGCTTCTCAGAAGTTAAGTGAGAAGTGGAAAATTTAGAGGTTGCTAGACTACGGGTTTACTTTTACACACTGAGATAACGTGGTTTGTGAGGGTCAAAGGCTCTGTAGAGGATGAGGCAAATACAGCTGTATCCTTGCCCTGCTTGTGAGCTGTTCCTTAGATGTTTGCAGAGAATTAGGGAATGGCAGGTGCAACCTCTTCAGGCAGTGCAGATTGTGCCACACAGTGTGTGGACACTGCACAGGCAGTGATGACAGCTGTGACTTGGAAAGTCCTTAAGTCCTGCCACATGAGATGCTGCAGATCTGCTAAGGCATAGGTTGTCAGTAGTGAAGGTGGTATAGCATGAATCATTGTATACAAACAAATATGCTGGAATGAGGCTGGAGACATGGTCAGTACTGGAACACACAGCAGTTTGGAGAAAAAGAAACTGCTTTTGTAATATACTGATCTAAGGTGTAACATTCTTAGTATACCTATTCTCTTAATATAGTGACCCAAAGTATATTTCTTTCCTCTGTATCAGAGTAAAGCTGGAGCTAAGGAGTCTGGTTTGTTTTTCCCTTAAATACCATGAGCAGAACAACAGTAATGCTGGTTGCAGATACGGTCTAGATCACTGCTTCTCAAAAATTCTCAATTTCTGCTGGCTTTTCATGCATTGTGTGCCAAAAAGTTGGAGTTAGTCTTTGTTCATTCATGTGATAAAGGGCTGCTACGGCCAAAATTAGAGAAATCTGTCTCACTCAGATTTGGGAAGACATACTTAAAGGTTATCACCTCTTCAGGCTCTGCACGTAAGGTCTCTTTGCTTTTGTGAACATTTATTAACAGCTGGCCCGTGTGGAGTCAGCTTTCATCTGGCAAGGCTATAAGCTTAAAAAGCCTCATTAGATCCATATTGGTTCAAAACTGTTTACTGCTCTTAGGGTGTATGTGTCAGCTGGTGCCCTTCAGTGTGGATTAAGTCTGTCTCTGTGGTGCAAAGAAAGTGGTGCTGTTGGTAAAGCTAAGCAAGACTTTGAAGCAGTATAACTGTGTTGGCACAGTATTGCCTTCTGCCTATAAGCCTAACGAACCTCAGTTATCTTGATGTATGTCACAGAGGGGCTTTTTTTGGTATGTTTTTTATTTATTCAGTATGGCTGACAAGCCAACTCACTTAGGTTTCAGTGTTACTACTTTGCAGTGCTGGTACAGTGTTAACAGACCTCTGCTGTTTCCCAGGTATTTCAGGATCTGTTTAGAAAATAAATATTGGCAAACTTGAAGCTGCCTTAAGTTCTTGAATAGTGGCTAGAGAACTGCCTCAGCATACCTGTGATTTTTATTGCCAAGATTTACTGAGTTAAATAGTGATCTGTGGGTTTTTAGCATTTTTCTTTACTACTAGGAGATTTGAAGATATATAATCCTCATCACATAAGACAAATAAAACTTTCTGCTTCTTTCAAAACATAAAGTGGAGGTTTTTGTTGACAGATTGTCTCTCTCCTATGTTATTTTTATATATGTATATGTGTGGTGTATCACTGCTAGTTTTTCTTCCCCGTTCTTAATACATTTTAGAAATGCTTTAGGATTCCTGTCCCTGCCAGCTATGTTTTTAATTGTTGTTCATAGCTTTCCTTTCCAGACTTCTACCCTCTGTTACTTAAAGTTTATATTATTTCTACAGATTTTTAAAATTATTACTTTATATTGATTTTTCACATTTTTATTTGTTAAACACTTTATTCTTAATTGCTGCCATGCCCTTGCTTTATCTCTGCACTACTGTAACTTTCTAATCAAATTGCTTTGTAGAATGTCTTCTGGTCCATTAGAAAAAAAGACTTGAAAATTGGCCCTTTTAAAATGCCATGTAATGTGTATATACAATGGTAGATTCTGTTGTAGTTGAGTCTATATAAATTTAGATTGGTTTACTTGCTGGCTGTTGTCTCCCTGTCATTTTTCAATGCAATTGGGATATAAGTGGTTTCCTAGGAATTTGTGATTGCTTTCAGTTTCTTGGGTAATCTGCCATGATGAGTTTCTAAAGGGACAGCTGTACTGAATGAAGCATTTCCTGTTTGCACAGACCAGAGGGAGTCCGGTGTTGAAGCTGGTATTTCTGTGGTGCACTTTTGGGAGAGAGAAAGTTCACAAAGTGGATGTTGTTTTTACTTTTGAGGCTGGAGATAAGTTATTAGACAACTCTGTTAAGAAGTACTTACGGCTGCTTTCTTGTGCTGGTGGAAAATTTGGATACAGTCGAGTGATAGCTGTTTTGGCTGGACTGCGACTGCTGCTGGGGCAGAGGAAGCACACAGAAGTGAGCACAGGTTTCCTCTTCCTTCCAGCCAGGGAGGGTTTGCTCTGCAAGTTCACAGTGTGGCTAGCTTATTGAAAATAGAGTATTAAGTTACACTGTGGCAAAACTTGCCTTTTTTAGAAGTTGCAGACATTATCTGTGTAGATGAACAGCTGCATAGCTAGCCTTTGAGAGAGAGAGGGAGTTCCGTGGTGAATACTTTTTCAAATTCTTTACACTTGACAGAGGCTTGTAGTGCATTTAATTAGCATCTCCTTATTTGTTTGTATAAACAGTTTTGTTAACTATACTAAAACATGGCACTGTATTTAATGTAAGTTATTTTATAAGATTGTTTAGCAAAGGCACAGCATGAGTACACCCTTATTTAACTTTGAGGGAATTCCTGAAGTGCCTAGTCTGACTTGAGTTTTGGCTTTAGATGTATTCTGAGTTGATCTTTTCCTTGCAGAGGATTTTCCTAAATCTTTGTGAGCTTTGTCTGTTGCAAGTACTTTACCTTTTGGACGCCACAGTGACATTTCTTTGTGCAGATGAAATGAGAAGAAAGGCTTTGGACAAGTTGTTCCAAGTGATGCTGTGTGTTTACCTACAATGTGGAGTATGAAAATGTGTATGGAAATTACCTGACGCTGAAGTTTTTAGTGTTCTATACTTTATGTGCTCCTTTGAGTAAATCCTTCAAACTTTTGGCAGATCAGAAAGCAAACCAGGTCCCAATGTATGTAGGTTTTGTTCTGAATAGATTTCTGAAGTCAGAAATTAATTGAGCTATTTTAAAATGTAGTTACATATATATGTGTGTACCACAACCAGTCCTTTCTAGGAAGGAAAATGGGAGAGCTGTTTTTTTGTGTTAGAAAGTGAAGTTAATATTTGTATACATTATTGATGAGTGTAAGCCACACCGTGCTGTTGTTAGGCGCTGTTGTTAAAATGCTAACAGGATTATCTGGGAGGTTTATCAATATATCTGTGTTGCCCTGCTTTGGAGCTAGGGCTGCCCTGAGGAGCACTGAGGTGTTACTTTTGGTACACCTGGTAGAGATGGTGTCTGACACCTGTAGGGTTGTGGGGACTGGAAGCTGCAGGCTTCTCACCTTGTTACTGTCTGAATAGAAAACACCTGTATTAAAAATTACAGTTCTAAGAAAGAGTAGCTATTTCATATTTACTGTAACAAGTTTGGCTAATTTGCTTTTGGGTCATTTCACTAAAACTCTTACTTGGTTTTTAGACAGTCCTTGGTTTTCTGATAAAAATCTTACCGAGACCATCAGAATAATCCACTTTCATTCTGAACCTGATGATTTGCAGCTTACATCGGCTTCAAGACTTAGCAGCATTTTTGAAGAGCTGAAAATGCTTTCCAATTTATCTAGGGAATTCAGTGAATCTTAAGTTTGATCATAAATTGAAAAGGCTACTGGGATTTATATTAGAGAAGGATAGCTTTTCTTTTCCCAGTCTAGGAACAAAAAGTAAGAGTAGTAATATATTCATTCCTGAAAAATGATGAAAAATTATTAATTAAGTTTCCTGTTATATGTAGTACTACCTTTGTTTAATTGGTTTTGTGTACAAAATGTAGTTTTGATAAACTAATATATTTACCACATTTAAGATAATTTGATTAATGATTTGCAATTCAAATGTCAGTTTTACTTCTAATGTAATTCTTGTTTCCATCCAGGTATGACATGATTTTACATATTTTTTTTACATATAAAATGCATATAAATCAAACTCACATAATTCATAGTTCACATGTACTTTTTTATTCTGTTATATAAACTAATTTTTGGATTCCCCTGCTTGGGGAGGGGGGTGGGGAGAAAAATCCTGAATGATACCAGCCTTATCAGCTTACTAAAAATATGCTTTTACTTCTAATACATACTGATGAGGATAAAACCAGACATGACAAGTGCTGACTGAATGAAGCATTCATAGGTGTATCGTTGCAAACATGTCTTAACTTCCTTTTTGTACCTCTAGTCTTGGTTTCTTCTGTTAAAGGTGCTTTTTACTGTCAACAGTAATGTTTAGTAGGTCCATGACCATGCAGGTCTGTCTTGGGTAGCTCTATCAACATGTGTTATCTTTTTTTCCCTTGATGGGCTGAAGGGTTATCATTATTTTTATTAAAGTTTTTATTCTTTTATTCTACTCAACTTTGCCACTTCACTTGACTAAAATTACTAAGCAATGAAAGCTTCCCTAGATCCTGCTAAAGCATAAGATTAAATGTCATTTGATGACTAGATCACTGATTTAGCCTGTAAGAGTTCACAGCAGAGCAGTGGTGGATAGGGTCAGGTTTACTTTCTTGCAAGGCAGCGCAGTTCTCTCTGAGGAACTCGGACCTCTACAGAGGTGATAGTCAGAAGCGGAGGTAAAAAAGGGAAACATGACACGTGGTTTAAATTTAATCCAAAGAATATAAAAGTGAGCAAACCGATTTGTTTATGTAAACAGATTCTTCTAGGAAGTTTTCTTGATGCCTTTTTGTTTTTCTAGATGATTAATTTGGTTAAGAATGTGTATTAGAGAGTACCAGTATGTTAAGTATTTTAGATTGAAAAGCTGCTTTGCTACATGGTTGCCCGTATGCTAAAACCACTTTATGTTTACTCATGGTAAAAAGGAAAAGGAAAAAAAAAAGAAGAAAAAAAGAAGAAAAAAGAAGTCTATTTTTAAATTTGATCAGGACAGAAATATATACACTGTACAACACTGCCTTCTCCTCAGAGTTAATATTTACAGCATGTGTGACTGTGAAAACGAATCACTGTCTGCCAAAATTATAACAAGAATTGCTTCATGAAAGCACGGCTCCATAATGGCATGATGTTTTTACAGTATGAAAATTGTGTTTGCTCCTAAACCCCATTTATTTTCAATGCATAAAGAATGCTTCAGCACCTATCAGGAGAAAAAAAGACAACTAGGACTCCTCCAATATTAGTATTTTAGTGTTTGCTGGTTAGTTTGATCTTTTAAAAAAGGATTTTGTAAGGGATAGCATTTTTTTTCCATGGTATCACAATTTTTCCTGGATTGTTTGTGTTTTTTGACAGGCTTTTTCCAGGTTGTCGTTTGGAGGTTTTTATGGCAGTTTGTCTTGACATTTTTAATTTGAGTTGAAATAAATGTTGTTAAAGTTTAATACTAAACATTTAGTATGGTAGTTTTAAATAAGAAATAACTTCTAGTGTGGGAATTTCAAGTGTTCCTGAAAATAGATTTTTCTCACAACTAAAAAAGAAAACAAATACTTATTTGAAAGTCAATTTGCATGTAATACTAGGTAGCCTGGAATAGTCAGAGTTTTTTTCATCAGAGACAGGAAAGCAAGGATTAGCCTGGGTTGTTTTGTCCATATAACGTCTGTCAGAGTGAGTCTTGATCCATTATTGGGATTGTTAACAGGAATGGTAGCATCTCTGGTTATATTAAGTAACATGTTACAGGCAGCTCTCTTCCCCTGATTTATCTGAGCAGGAGGTTAGAGGACAAGAATAAGTCTATCTCTTCGTGAAACTCGCTAAAACCACTTAATACATTTATTCTGTTACAGTCCTGATTAAAAACTATGATTAAACATTCATTAGGGTTAAATAGTGGGACATCTTTATGAAATCAGTTTTAGAACAAATAGATTATGTCAGTCTCAACATCATTATATTTTAGTATTTTTCTTGAATTGTGCCCTTAATTAAATTTACAAGTTTAACTAGAAATTACAAATGAGCAAAGCTTAAGTGCCTGTAATTAATTTAGTAGTTCAGTGTAACAGAGAAAATAAAGCAATATTGTAGTATAGAAATTGCATTATGCTCTTACTGAATATTTGATCTAAACAATTACTGATTTCATGTAGGTCCTGATTTTATCCACCTGTTGGAGCTAAATAAAATCTACATGAACTTCTGTTGAGATATACTCATGCATATGACAGGGTGTATAGATGATGTGGAATTAATAGCTAGAGAAGTTTGAATTCTGGAATGGTTTGTCCATCTTTGCAATGTTTGACAGCTCTGCAGTGTTCAAATGAAGTAATGACGGTTAATGGGTGCTCCATTTCTATAGTCTCTCTGCATGCCTTCCCCATGAGACTAGAACAGACATGAAACATTGCATCAGCCTCAAGTGGTGTCTTCTGCTTAGGAGAAGGTGTCTTGCCCACCTGCTTTTGCAGGTTTCTAATAGGATTCTCCTTTTCTACACTTAGAAGGGAAACATTTTCAATCATTTTCTCTGGAAAAAAAGTTTGTTTCCCTGCAGTGGAGGAAAGGATTTGACATTGAAATTTATGCCAAGATTGACCAATTTATGCCAATATTCTGGGGTGAGAAAAGTAACAAGCAAACTCGGAACTACCAGAACTTGTAGGAGCAATGAGATGTTCTTGAAATGATTTGTTAATTTGAGATACTGGATATGGCAAGTATGACTTCAGTGATTTTCTATGGACCAACTCTCCAGGATTTTAAATGGTAGGCCATTTTTAAATGGAAGTAACACACATGTGCATCATACATACAATATTAACAAACGAGTTAAACAGAATAACACTTGTGTAGCAAAAGGGTAATATTACCAGCTTATCAAGAATATTTGCATGGTAAACTGTTCCATTTTTACTAGTAAGCATGCGTTAAAAATGATATTATTAAATCCTAAAACTAGATTTTGTCAGTATGTAGAGATACCCAGTATTACCCCAGCTCACTGAAAAATAGAAGCACTGTCTTGTGGGTTGGCTAAATGAACACTGGAAAGATTATACTTATTTTCATAATTGAGTAAGATTTGTTGTCTGTAACTTTAGATTAGTACCTGAAGTTCTGTTGCAACACCACAGCTGTCCTGTTTCTTACCATAAATGTGAACATCAGCAGCAGCCTTTCTGCTCTGTATGTACTGTGTTAAAAAGAATACTTAGTAAATGTAAAAGACATGCTTTTATAATGATTCCTTAAGTAGTAAATAAGTGTAATAATCACTAATATTTCATGACCTAATTTTTTGGTTATTCATATTACTCTTTATCCTGGAAGTGTTCCTGAATATTTAGTGGTTCCCAGGACATTGTCATTGCTAATGACTCTTGATATAATTTGTACAAAAATGTTGAATTAATGACCTACAAATAAATTTAAGGTACAAAGAAATAGTCCGCCTTTGTCCTAGTGGCTGTAACTACCAGGTTACCTTGTATCTGTAGCTTTGGAAGTTAGGTAAGGTTTGTGTTTTCATTTTGTACGCCTTAGTGCCACTTCACTTGTTTGTGCTGCATTCTTAATTAATGTGCAGCATAAATATGTGACCTACCAAAAGCAGAGAGTTGCTCAAGCTTGCTTTGAATCTTTTGACCAAATTTCTATTCTTACCTTTCCAGTTAGTGGTTTATTGAAAGAAAAAGGGGGGGTGGGGGAAGTAATATATTTTAATATATTTATTCTTTTTCTTCTCGAGGAGTGTGAAGATGAGCAGATGTTCATAAACAGTGTGACTGGTGAACTGTAATGTCCTCTGTCGTAACTAAACCTTTCTTCACGAGGGCAGAAGTCATTGCAGACTGAGAGTGGTGTTCAAACTGTGGGGGTTATCTGGTGGTGCTGAGCTCACTGGAAGGCCAATGAGAGGACCCAGGTAGAAGTGGTAATTGTTAAGAGTTCACACTGTGAACTGCTCTTTGGCAGCATTATTTCAGAGGACTTACCCTTTAATCCCCTTTTCATGACGAGTAGTGCATTTAATTCTCTTTAACCTCTATTCCTGTCTCAATTGCAGTTGAAATTGCTGAGAGAGGAAGGACAGCCTGGTAGACAGAATGAGTAATATGATTTCCTTAGGAAGTCTGTACAAACAAGAAAGTAAGCTAAAATGTGTTGTAAATTTAAAAGTGAGAGTGGTAGAAATGGTTGCAAATTTAGAAATGTGTTCTTTGAGAAGTGCCAGTTGGATGCAAGAAGTTTTAACACAGGGTTTGTGATGGGTGAAGTTGCACAGTAAAACAAAAATTTTGTTTCTCCAATAGTGGAATTAGGACATGAAGATAAATGTCAGAACAAGGCTTTCTCTCTGAATATAAAAAAACACTTCAAGAGAAAGTTAATAATTGTGCTTTTATCAGGTAAAGAGAATAGCACATTGCTGTTCTGTTATTATTGTATTTAATTTTAAATGTAATTGCTGTTCTGATCCACTTTAGATCCAGTTCAGCAAAGTATGTTGGCATAGCTGTAAGGGTGTGGTATGCGATGGCAAAGGGAACAAGCAATCCAGGGTGAAGAGGAACCTCTTTTAACCAGCTCTGCTGCTAGGTGTGGATGCCATCCTTTAATTTGATAAATTTACAAAGTTGTTGGACTCACTGGACTTGGTTCACTAGAAAAATCAAAAGAAGGGACAAATTATACTCTAGGCCACTGCATGAGGTCTTTCTCCTGTTTTTAGCATTCCTTGAGGAATTCAGAATAGTTGTTTGGCTTGTTTTAGCCCATTAAGTCTAATGTATTTTTCTGTGTTCATATATTTGACTCCTTTCCATACTAAAGAAGGAAATAAGGAAAAATTAAATGTGATGACAAAGGTTAAATATGCAATGTTTATTTTCTGCTATTTGAGGGAAAATGTCTTCATTTGTGGAATAGATCGGGATATTAATCAGGTCACAGTAAAAGGTAGGTTTCAATCTCTCTCTAGAAAATACTGGTAAAAAATTGAACATCTAAACTTCGTTAAGTGGCATTACCTCATTAGATCTCATCATTGATGAAAAGCAATAAAAATTGTGGCTCTGTGTAAGGTACACACTGTATAGCTGTGCATGTATATGGGACAGTAGTCTGATTGCTTCTTTCTCTACAAGATTTGTGATACTTTATAAAAAATAAAAGAGTTGTTTTTCTTGTCTTTTGGGGACTACTGTCTGCCAGGTACTCCTGGGTGGTTACTGAGGAACCAAACACCTAGATAACCTTAAAAGTAGGTAGATTTAAAAGAGGTATTTACTAACTTACGTCTACCCTTCACCTCTTTGTGTAAGACCTGGTAGTACCAAGAGCCAGCTTGATCGTATACCACTTGCACTGAGAAACAAAGTCATAGTACATACAGTTAAAATCTAGCATGTCATCAGGCATCTGGTTATCCCCTTCTGAGTGATCAGACAGTATTTCTGGGAAAAGTTTAATACACTGTTTCACTTAACATAAACATGTCCTTTCCAGGACAAGTTGAACCTACCTAGGGTTGATTTACATGGAAGCCAGGCGCTGTTGAGCTTTGCTGGTCTTTGCTGTCCAGGTTTCAGGTTGTTGTACAAAGTGAAAGTTTTCTTTCCTGGGACTAATAGACTTCCTTAGAGATTTCATCTCTGTTCTTATCAAAAAAAGGTAACCAGACTTTGTATTATCAACTTTGCTTTGTTTTGCTTCCTTTATGACTAATTACCTAAGTTTCTAAATCAGTTCCCAAAGGAAACGAGGTTTATATGATTGCACTGTCCAGCTGTTGTTCTGTTTGGGGCCCCTCAGCTAACTTCCATCAAATTTGGCAGGGTAATGAGGTCTTCATGCAGAAATGCTGCCTTTCTACTAGTTCATGAAGGCTGGGAAAGGGATGGAGAGACAGAACCAGTATATAGGATGAAGGGAATCTCTAGCATGGGTGCCATGCTTTTCTGCTTGTCCTAGGAGCTGGCTGGTGTGTGTGCTGCAGATGTGGTGGTTAGTAAGCACTCGGAAGGAGCTTTAGGATGACCTGTTGTTTCACTAAATGATAACTGAGGCGCTATATTGGGAACTAAGGACCATGAAGGGAGAGACTGGGTGGGGATGGGGGGGGATGAATGTCAAGAAGTGAGATTAATACAAGACTGATTGTAACAAATATAGAAGAGGAAGACCTGTGGCTGGCTATCCTCTGTGCAGAAACTGGGAAAGAAGTCGTCATTGGGATTGATCTTTTTGACTCACTGGAACATCATTGAAACTCTTCTTACTTAAATCTTGAATCTGTGTTGCTTTTTCCTTTGTGTAATAACTTTCAGGCTGAGGTCTAGAAATGCAGACTTTTTGGAGGCTGTTGCTTTAAGTTTATCCTGCTGTTCTGACAAGCTTTCCTTTTGGGTTTGAGATGTCAGTCTTTAACAACAGAGGCATTTCTGACACTTGATAAATATTGCTTTTAGAAGTGACTACGAAGATAGCGCAGTGACCAGTGGAGTAGAAATGGAAAAAACGTGGAGATAAAGTTTCTTTTATAATGTGTTTCTTGGCTTTCTGACTTAAGGTACCTGCTGATAGTCAGGGGTGTCTTTCATATGGCAAGTGCTGAGAGAAGAGTCTGTCAAACACCTGGCAGTGGTGCTGTTAAGGGGAAGAAGGGAACAAGGAAAAAGGAGGTGTATTACATGTGTTCTTCAGCAAAAGGATCAATTTCATTTGCTTTTCCTCACCTTAAGATGGGTAATAACCTTCCTGGAGGCCACAGTGGGTTTTCTATAAAATACTTTAGGTACTAGGCTCCTTTTATGTAATCTTTGATTAAGGAAGCTCAAAGGTTGTGATTTTTAAATTACACAACTGTCTTCCATTTCATCGACTTCAGTTTCCGTGGCTCCTGTTGTTCCATAATAAAATTGTTAGAACTTGTTCAGATTGTTTAATCAGTGCTGAGGAACATTATTTAAACTTCACAGATGTGATCACTAGTAATGCCAGTACACTCACATTTGCATATGCAAGTAAATTCTTTTATTATCTGAATAGATTTCTATCATCCTAATATATATAATCTCACAGATTGTTTATCTTTGCTTGTCATGAATGTGCAAACTCTGATAATACTTTAGAAGTGTATTTGAGCTCTCATGATTCTTCCCATGTATGGCACAATAAACTGCCCAAATTTGGTCAAATATTTTTAGCCACTTAGTCATATGTCTTTTAATGTGCTGCATATGTAAGCTTTTGATTCACTTAGCAACAGTATTTTTATGAGTATGTCTTGCCAGTTTTTCTTATGTATACTTAAAAAATGGGCAAGGTTTTTTTTTTGTGTTGGGTTGTGTCACAACCAGATGGTCTGGCTTTTTTTTTTTATTTCCTTAAGTGGTGCTAATCTGTTTTAGGATACCTCTTCTTCACAGATCGTGAATGTTAGAGCATTTTAGCATATATGAGTATACAGCATAGTAAAATGTGATATTAAAAGACCTATATTTAAAAATGATTAGGCAATTTCAAAGTTTTCTGACTTAAATTTATTTTCCTTATAATAAATTGAATATTGTGATATACACAAGATATCAACAGGCAAATTGGATATCCAGCAAAACTAAATGTGAAATGAATGTGTGAAAATATGGCTAGGTTAATGTTTCTGTTAAGTGTAAACATCTGTGTTTCTTGAATCTCTTTTCCTCCTGAACTAAGTTATGATTTCTTGCATTTAGTTCCTTTACATATAAGTAACAAAATGCTTTGCAAAGAGAGATGATTCTTTTCTTTCAGCTTGTTACTAACATCTAAGAATTGTACACTGATGATAAGTGGAAGAAAATTGAGACAATATGCCCAAGGAAGGAATTTGTAGTCTTTATCATTGAAATATGTTCATAAATTATTATGGTTTTTACTGATTTTAGAGATGGATATGACTAAAAATAAGATTTTTAAAAATCCTTTAGGAAGGGAGTTTTCAAGAATACCTGAAAATGTAGGAAGGTTCGTGAATGTTTTCACTTAAAAATGTGTTTTGGTTTTTAATTGTAAAACAAATAATGCAAACAGAGTACTGAAGTCTGACTGCAGTCTAGCAGCAAGTTTATGGGTGAGATTAGATCAGTTATTAAAACAGTTCAGTGCTACGTTCTAAACACAGCCTTAAGTTTGTACCTAACTAAGGCAAGTGGGGTCAAAAAGGGATAATTTGTTACTGGTTTTGTTTGTCTGGTTAAATGGGGCAGCAACACATCTCCCTCGTGGTGTAGCTGTTACCGAAGCAGTGCCAAATAGAGGAACACTTTGGGATTCATCTTGGAAGGCACAATTGCTTAAATAAGGAAATCTAAGAAGTTTTGCCATAATAAAGCAGTATATAGGTTTTGGTCTTTCTTGCTGTTGAAGTATTCAGAAAAGTAAAATTTATACCTTGATTGCATTTAATTTGAGGCTTAATTCTCTAGAAGGCTTTAGGAGCCCAGCAATAAAAGTATTCATTTCACCCTTTGGTTATGTAGTACTGTGGATTTATTAAGCAAAAAAATTAATAGCAGTCTTGTGGGGTCTAGCTGTTTTGAGTCCTTGCTGTCCTGAAATGCAGAGGGACTTTTCTCTCTGTTGCTCTGCCCTTTTAAGGGCAGCAGTATGGAAGTTGGCAAGAAAACTCACTGAGTGAGCACCCTGTGAGAAAAATACTCAAACACAGAGAAGAAAGGCAAAGTAGGAGACAGTCAAGATGGAGATCTGGAGAATGGCAGCAGTTCTGCAACTGGGCAACAACACTGTTTGCTTGGTAATTAAGAGATGTGCACAAATTGCAGTATTTTTGCAATGTGCCAAATTGGTACACGAGTAGGTTTATAAACGGCAGTGATTAATAGACTGTTAAAAGGTATATAAGAGTATAGAATAATATGCTGCAGTAGAAAACAGCAGGGGGGTGTCGAAATGTAACATAGCATCTCCATCCGTACTCCTTAGTCTCAACAGAATTATAATTAAAACCACATTATGGTATTGTTTTCCAAACTGCTCCCCATCTCTTGGTCACAACAGTTCTACTTCATGGTGTAGCTGTAATATCCACTTGAGTACTGGGATAGGTATGGGATGGAGTGGAGGCCTGGAGTCTTTATAAAGGGAACCACTTTGTCCTGGAGAACAGGGTTGCAGTGGGGATTGTAAATGGCTTCTCAGAAAACTGGAACAAATTCACTGAAGAAAATAATATTTGTTGGTTTTGTTAAACACGGTTTGAATTTGTTTATTTAATTTTTTTTTTACAAATCTGTAGCACCTGCTGCTTTTCTCTTAAATTCTTCCTATCTTGCTTTCAAACCCCAACAAATAAACCTTACTCCCTCATCAAACCTGAAAATACCTTTTTTCCCAAAGATGTTGCTTAAAGATGCCCAGTATTGTAGAACATCTTTAACATGAACTTATTTCTTAAATCTTTCTTTCTTTATAGGCTTGTATAGATGATAACGTAGATATGGTGAAATTTCTGGTGGAAAATGGAGCAAATATTAATCAACCAGATAATGAAGGCTGGATACCTCTACATGCAGCTGCTTCCTGTGGATATCTTGATATAGCAGAGTAAGAATTTTTCCTCTATTTTTCAAATGCATGTTATTTTCCTAATACATTATTAGAGAGGCACTAGAAGCAGATGGTGTTCATAAATTGTATTTTTAATTGCCTCTGGAGCACGTAGTGAGAGAGAATGCTTTTATACTGTGTATTGATTGTGAAGTGTGCTGCATGCATGACTATTTGTGCATTGCATTTTCTCTTTCTAGCATTCTTACATTGTATCTTAGGTAAACAGTATTTTATGTAAACAGTTAAGACCGTTCATGTCAGATGATTTTTTTAGAATTCTTTTCTTCTGTAAAAAGGCTGTTATGAGGAGAGGCACATGGAGAAAGTTCAAATTTACACTTTATTAGTAGTCTGAAACATTATGCTGGCATAACTATGCGTAGGAGATTAATTTTGCAATTGCATTTGAAGTCTTGAAACTTGTGTTTTTCAGGTGTGGTATAAAGTGGTGAATTTTGCTAATTGTTTTGGCTGTGGAGCAAAACCTTACAGTTGAAGTTAGATGCCTGTTAAGGTATTAGTTAAAGCTTATTCAGTACTAAATTCCAGGAGTGGTTTCGTTGTTATTCTTGAAGTCTGTTAAGGGCCATTGAAGATATACCGAAGTGAATTTTTTCCAGAAGTTGTCTGTTTTAACCTGAAGTAATGACTGATCTGAGAAAATGTGTAGCATATGTTGTTCAGCACACTGTTCTTGCAGTAAAGAAGCAAAGTAGTGTCTTACTAAACATAAATTTCTGCTAAACTCAGTAGGATGTCTGATCTAGTGTAAGACTTGCATAAAATAAAGAGGAGTATTTTATCATGCAATTATGTTCCTGTACTAATTACATTGGCAAAAGATAGAAATTGTAGGTTTAGGGGATCATTTATTGATGTTCTGTTCTGTGAGTTTGAGGTTTACTTGCTTGAACTTCAAGGGAAAGGAAAAATTACGGAGACTCCTGTGTATTTTTTCTACTGGGAAATTTTTTGTGTGTATGTTCATGGAGTGAAGTGCTTTGTATATCCTTTTTAGAACTGGGACACTGTGTGACTGCTGACTTCTGTAATCTGCCTTTCTACAATATGCAGATGTTTGATGCTGTCATTTGCCTCGCATGCATGCTGGAAGTGTTTACTTTTTGGCTATACTATGACAAGAATTTCCTACAAACTGAGATAATATAAGGCTTTCTGCAGTTTAGTGGAGGTGAAACACATGCCTTTTTTTCCACAATAGGATAATGTTGAATAAATGTTCTTGGTTTGGCATTTCAGCCTAATGTAGGCAGATTATCAGGGAAGAAGGAGTGATGTCCCTTGTCCGCATGACAGTTTTTCACTATTGACTTGAGTATCTGAAATCTACAATGTCACTGAAGGCTGTTACTTGTTTTCTATTTTCAAATTTGGCTTTTATTTGGCCTATAGCACGTACTGTGTACTGCATCTGCTTTAGTGAGGCAGTGTCTTGGAAAGCATGAGAATGTGTCTATGGCCGAATCTGGTACGTTTCATTTTTAGCACAAAATTTTCTGCTTCATGGAAGGTGGTTTTTAATTTGGGTGAATTATGGAATTATATATATATAGTTCTGAAAAGATAACAGCTAATAGCTTGTCATCTTTCTGTGCTTTATATTACAGACTAACATTTTTGTACAGAACATCTGCTGTTCCTTTCCTATTTTCTTGCAAGGTTGCAAGAGTGATGAGAGTCAGGGAATGGCTTCTGCTGGTTTTTTTACTTGCTTGATCAGGGGCTGGAGAGGGTCTGACTTGGGTTCTCTTTCTCCTCCTCCAGTGGAACTGCATGCTACACAGCTTTGCAGAGCTTCTCAAATTGAAGACTCAACAATATATTTCTCTTGAAATAACACAATCTGCGAACTCCTCCAAATATGCAAATTTAGTTAATGTATTGATTTTGTTTACAGAGCTTATATTTTTGCAATTCATAAGGAAAATGTGGCCTAGTAGCATAGTTCCATCATTTCAGATGTTCAATGTCTCAGAATCTAAAATTATGTTTAAGAAAGCAACAGAGCTAGAAGGTGGAGATGTTTTCTGGTATGAAATGTATTTCTATGTTTAGAATCTAACTTGGGGATTTTCTAGTACTAAGTGTGTCCTCTGCATGTGACTACGTTCAACTTTCTACCTTAACTTTCTTCATGTATGTATGTATATCAGTTTCTAGGCTTAAAAGAGGGGGAAAGAAAGCAGTTCTATTAACATTGCATGATAACTCATCATTGTATGATTCATCACTAGGATCAGAGTCTATGAAATGTAACTGACATGGGGTGTGTTGGAGTTCACAGATCTGTTAATGGTGTGTGAAAGCTTGGGTTTGCTTTCAAAATAAAAATTAAAAAAAGCTTAATTGTTACAAACCTTCATAGTACAATCTTTATCATAGTTTTTCTTCTCCAGATGCTCATTTGACCCCTGTAGGATCATATTTGGAGCGTTCTTTCTATGTCTCCCATCTGCTTTTCACTATCAGCCCTTTCTGGGTTAATACAGAATGGTGCCTGCCTGTTTGATCAATGGAGGAACCTTCCCATCTCACTGTGCTTTCACTGAACATCTGATTCTCTCATTCTCAATGTACACATTCTTCTTGAGTAGCATCTGCTGCTACTCAGATGTTCCTGGGTGAGTGCACCTACGTGATGGAAGTCTGGGAGAAGTACAGGCAGGATATGTAGGTGGCAGGGAGCTTCTCCTAAAAAACCCTGGATATCTCAGGGACCCACCACTTCATCCATATTTTGGTGCTGGTCCCACGCTAATTGATAATGGGCTAAGTGAATTTGTGGCCTGGCTGCTACTCCTTGGGATTTTTACTTTGCTTTTGTCAACTGCACTGCTGCATACTGGAATAGCTGCCTTCTCCTGAATATGCTTTCTGTCTTCTCCTTTCAGTTTAAGAAATAGTAGTCTTGTAGAAGCCCACTTAAGATGAAATAAAGAAAATGAAGCTTGTTTGCAAGTATTTAGAGGCTACAAAATAGTTTTGCTACTTAAATAGGAATGTGTTTTCATTTTTCCTAGACTGAAAGAAGATGCATCATCTAACACACATAAGAAAATTATTTTTCAAAAATAACTTTAAATTCGTTAGTGGCAGATATACTTTTGTGGGGGAAAAAAAGAACAAACAACAACCAACCAAACAAAACCAACAAACAAAACAAAGAAACAAAACGTCAACAAACAAAAAATACCATGAGGGGGAGGGAAATGTTAGGATTTTTATACCTTCATGCAGTGGGTACTAGATTCGAGTACCAGTTTGTCAAATGGCTTTTTCTCCTGGGCTCAAGAAATCTTCTGAGGGTGGCTACATAATAAAAAACAAATGCATACATACATATAAATGGTATGTGGTTCAGAAAATCTGTGCAAGTCATTGGAGACTGGAAAGGTTCTACAGGAAAAGTAGCATCTATTTGCCACATAGTTATTCTTCTTGAAGATGTTCTCACTTTGGAGACAGGCTAGATGTTAAATGGATGTTTGATCTAACTCAGTAGGATTGTTTTTATGTTTGTGAGTCATGTTCAATACATGTCACTACAGATATAGACCCTAAGACAGCGTAGTTTCAGAATACACCTTTATTTTACAGGTTTTGAAGGCTGAAGTATGTGGTTATGGTTAGAAACAGAATAACTTCTTATGGTTAGAGACTCCTCACTCATTTCACTTAGGAAGAGAATAGCAGCTTGAGCAACTCTGCTGCTCTACACTCGCTTTCCTGCCCAGTTTCCTCTGGTGTATGCCCTCCTTCCCCTCATATTTAAAACAGACTTTAAAAGGCTTGTGTGTAACCACTGCCTTGCTGCTAACGCCCTTCTGTTTTTCTAGACTCCAGACACCTGAAAGTGAACCCAGCCAAACTAGTTTGCTGAAACCTCACCGAGCCATTGTCCCAGGATGTTTCTATTTTAGTAACAGTCCATTAAGCTAAATGAATGATCATTGTCTAGTATAAGGAGACAGCCCTGCAAACCTGTAGTTGACTACATAGATGTACAGTGATAGGTGGTTTACTTACAGCTCTAATTGCCTTGTGGGGGATTGCTGTGGGTGCTGGCTGGTAGTGATGCCTGCCTGTGGCACAAGGATGGAACCAGTGCTCATCTAGCAAAAGCCTGTAAAAGGAACTCAGTGCAGTTTCACAATATGCTTAATGTGATCTAACCTGAGACTACTCAGAAATAGGTAGTCATTCCCTTCTCTCCTTGGTTTTTCCTCCTCCACAAGCTCTTACACCCTCTCTTGCATTATCTAATGATCACACAGCTATGTGAGAACTACTAGCGTAAGACTAGCCTTCAGGGGGTTTGGAAGGTTTATTCTCTTTTTTTTAACAGTGGGCTGATCTGGCTTGCTAGCAGCAGTTGGCATAAATATGTGGGTATAAAAACAAAACCAAAAATAAGCAAACAAAAAAACCCAACAAACAAAACAAAACCCGAAACAACAACAACAAAAATAACCCCAACAACAGCAAAGAGTCTGGGCTGCTTTGCAGACATAGGTTGTACCTCTGATCAGAAGCCTGGCAGTGGAGAGCTGCCTATGCTGAGGTGGAGTCCTCTCCTTCATCTCCCACCTCATGAGCCTGAACCAGCTAGTACTGTGCAGTGTTCTTCCATGGTTTCCAAAGATAGTGGTGCCTTAAAATATGTTTCAGAACAGTTGTTTCTAATCCATTTCTCTCTAAGTTTTAATATTATGATCATCCAGAGCTATTACTTACTGGAGTGTTTTTAATCTAAGCTATTTTGCTGTAACCTGTTATAATCCTACAGGAGAAAGACATTATTTAGGCAAAGCAGGCTGATAGAAATGTCACGGATGGCTGCTGTCTCCTTTAGCTTTGTTCCCAGTTATGGTTTTAACTAGCTGAGTATAAAGTGATGTTACTTGTGATGCATTCAGAAATGGATCTTTGGACAATATTCAGAAGTTTCGATTTGTGAATGACAAGATGAAGTTGGTGGTCTGATGTAAACCACATGCAAATTGATTATGTGAACTGATACAAGGTTTGGTCTGATAGAGATGCTACAAGGTGAATGAACATTTGTGTCAGGGTTGAAGACGTTACTTTAAATGACACAAGGACATTTTAACTGGAAGAGCAGAATTAAAGGAAAAAGGATTGAAGATGAAACTTAATACAATCGTTGAGACGATTAATGAGAAGCGGACTTCAGAAGGGTATATTATAAAACAAGCCATGTAACAAAGTAAAAACCAGGGGAGAAGATTTATTCCTAGCCAAAGAGGAACAACTGACTTCTTACTGGTTGACACTGGGAAAGATGCAGTGGGGGTTTTTTTTGAGAGAGTTGTGAAAAGTTTGCTGCAGGCTTTGGAAGACTGTTGCAGTTAATTAATTTCTATTTACTGCCTTTTTTCTTTCTGGAAGAACAGATTGTGAGAAAAAAAATAATGGGAGGTAAAACATGTTGGTATATTAGTTTCTGCCCCCCTCCCAAAATCAAAGCGCCATGCTCATTCTTTATCAGCCACGTAGAAGTCCTCCTCCTCCAAACTTGTATTAGATACCTGCAAGGATAAATCTAAATTCCATTAGCGAAAATAACGGAGAAACATGAAGGTCAGTGAGCCAGTATGAGATGGCATTTTCTTTTATGAAGATGTACTGTGGCAGTGTACTGTTTTCAACATGTTTTTGCTGCATGTACGTATGTCTTAATAATGAAACACTACTTAAGTTGTTTAGGTTGATGGTGAAATTTCCTTTTTAAAATCATGCCATTATGTGATAGAGTTTAATCTGCATAGTCTGCATGGCTGTGATTTGATGTTTGGATAAAAAGCAGCTGGCAGAAATACACAGTAAGATATGGTTGACAGATTAGAGGAAATTATAGACCAAACTGATTGGATAACCATTCATTCATTCATGTGAGGGAGTCAAGGAGAACTGGTCACTCTGAGATGCACAAAGTGTGTGCTCTATAACTGCCACCTTTAGATTGGTTTGCTGTGTGCATCTCTGCTTGTGACCCTCTGTATTTCTTAATATGTACATTGTTTTTCTGTTCTTCTAAAGGCAGATCTACTAAACTTTAAGTTTAGAGATGTCTTCTTCAGGGACATAGTGATTTATCAGAAATTCTTTCTGCTTCCAATATGATTTAGCAGTTCATTGAATCTAATGAAATGTCAAGGGACTGATGCCCAGTGTAAAGCTCAGAGCACTCTAATTTTTGGCTGAAAGAGAATTTGAAAGTGCAATTAATGTCTAAAAAATCATCCTGCTTTCAGAAGTGATGTGCATAGGAAAGATCTTAATTATTTGTCACAGAGCATTGGTTTTACTGGTATCCTGAGAACAATTAAGATATCTTACCTATGAACTCTGAAGCTGAATGTGATAACTGTGGAAGAGAAGACATATATATGGGTGTGTGATACACATAGAAGCCTGGTAGATTCCTGAGAAAAAATACATCAGGTCCTGCCTGGATGATGGCTTGTAACTGCCCACTGCCACCGATCGATGCCTATTTTCTAAGTATTACTGGATCATGGGAGAGCAGCTCTAGATACATGAGCAACCAGGTTTCGAATTGAGTAAGTTCTTGTTAAGTACAGGCTGCTGTCACTTGTGAGAGTCTTGTCAGCTAATGCAAAACTGCTGTTTCAGAGAGAGGTGGTGATGATTCTTCTTATACTGAGGGATCTGTGGAATTGTTAGTGCTGTTAAATATTGAATGTAGTATTTATTCAGTTATCTGATATGAAAATAATTTAATTCACAATAATGTTGGTTTTGAGTGTTGTGTTCTAGGAGAAAACGGGTGTGGTGTAGGTTGTTACTTGTGTGCATCTCAGGTTTTCTTTTCTTTCAGCTATTACTTGAGTGTTTTTCTCTGTTGGAAGCTTGACCCTATTCTGCCACATACAGTAGACTTCCTAATGACACTAAAGCAACTTACGACCTACTTATCCTTTCTTACAGCTATGTCTTTTGTTAGATATCCTAAACTACGTCATTTTGTGTAAATGATCCTAGTCTCTGCGTATATTTCTAGTCTTGATCCTGACTGAGGCAGGGTAAAAGCTGCTTGAAGTCTTCCAAAATCCAAGTAAATATAGTGTGGTATATTTAGAGATACAAGGCTTCTGTACATCGACAGGAGTTATTTGGATGCAATTCAGATACTGAGACACAAAAATGTAGGGTTTTTTTATAAACAGTGGGTATGACTGGAAAAAAAAATATAAAGAAGGCATTACTTGAAACCTCTTGATTACAGATGTGGTATTGCTTATCAACTTTGAATAAAGAGTAGGAGTTTGTTTTGGAAGAAACGTGCTTTCGAGGAAGTTCAAAGTGGACTGGACAGGTAAACAACTACTGTGAATTGCAGATTGCTGATACCTAACAAGGGGTCAGACTGAGTTCAGTACTACTGGGTGATACTAAAAGCTGCACTGTGATAGTAATGTTACTTCACAGAGAGATTTGGTCACTATATCATTGCATAGCATAATTACAAACAAGATATGTTCTGTGATGTAGTTATTGTATTTATGCTAATATCTGTTTGAGAGCAGTAAAAGAATTCCTCACTGATTAAATTTTTCTGATATAAATACCAACATGTAGCTGTTGAAAAAAAAAAAAAAAAGCTTGTTAAGTTAGGTCTGTACTTACAACTTCCACTGAAATAGAAAGCAGCAGTTAAAAATGAGAATATGTGGTGATACTGTAGTCAAATATAACAGTGCTGCTCTTGGCACAAGGCAGGAGGGATGGTGAGCTAATGGTCTGATCACTTCTTGTTGGTGAGGAATTAGTGGGGGAAGGTGGGTAGCAGTATGGTTTTACTACTTCCTCCTCCTTTTCTGCCTCCATGCTGTTGTTACCTCTTCTTTTCAACCAGTGTAACTCAATCCAAAGTATTCACCTTGATGGTATTTCCATAAATCACCACAAATACTTGGAGATTGCTAGTGGAAAGCATGCAGAGCACAGAGAGTGCTGTGATTGTGAGCTAGGGCTACACTATGTCCTCTTTTGCAGCTGCAAGAAGGTATTTTTAAAACACAATCTTCATTTTTGCACTATAGGGTGCAGAATTGCAGACTTCAAAGTAAAGCAGAGAAACACTTGTTCACAATGTGTACAGTGAAATTAACAATTGATACATACTTTAAAACTTTTTTTTCACTTTCTTTCCTGATGAAGTTTTTTTCCTTGTATTCATATTCACCCTGGCATTACCAGTCTACAGTCTGAGTTTGGGTTGGTTTTTGTTGTGGGGGTTTTTGTGTGTTTTGTTTTGGGTTTGGTTTTTTGTGTGTTGTATTGTTGGGTTTTGTGGGTTTTGTTTGGTTGGTTGGTTTTGTGGTTTTTGTTGTTGTTTTGCTTTGTGGGTTTGGTTTTTTTGTGTGTTTGGTGTTTGTTGGTTTGGGTTTTATTTTTGTAAATAGGTTCTGCATGTTTCCCTATTTAGCTTTCTTCACATTTCCTCTTCTCAGTCACTATTTGACCTAAACATTGCTCTGCCGTCTCTTGTATGTCTTTCCTCTATATGGATACCGTAAAGTATGAAGGCTTAAGTTGCTTTTCATGTGCTGCAAGTAGGAATTTTTCCTGTTCCATCTTGGTTAATGTTAGATGGTTGTCTATGTACAAATATTTCTAGAGCTTCTTGCTGGCTTTTTTCAGAGGTTTCTTGGAACACAGGAGAACTAAGACTAACCAGATACTGTTATCTACACTGTTTTTTCTGTGCTCCTCCATACAAAAAAGGAAAACAGATGTGATTGTAGTTACTGCCCTTCCTTGGGCACACAAGCTGCAGTGGAGGCTAGGGACAGTCAGCTGTGTTCAGGGCTCAGTGGTGTGTTGGTACGTTGTGGAGTGTTGGCTTCGTAAATGTGTTTTTCATATAGGTACAGTATTTAGAATTGATAGAAAGTGCTACTTGCATAAAGGGATGGTTTTTTCTCATCTCTGTGGCATGCTGCTTTGATAGCTTTGGGATTATTTGACAGTTCTGAAGCAAAGAAGCATGCCTGTCCAACATGCCTTTCATTACAGCTTCATGAGGGAGAATCAGAAGGAAGATCTGCTGCTATCTGGAGGAGCTCTTGCATATTGAAGATAGAAAAATGTCTTTTCAAACTGGTCCATAATTTAGAAAAACACATATGCTGAAATCTGAATTAGACTGGTGAAAATTGAAAAGAAATTTCCTGTCCCATTTGCTTAAAGTCATTTTGCCATTTGTCTGTCAACTATTTTTTAATTCATTTTTTAAAAACCTCTCTAGCTGTCTGAAATTCTCAGCTGGGGGAGATTTCAGATTCTCAGCTGGGGGAGAATCTTTTGTGTTCTGCATGAGGAAATCACAAATTTACCTCAGATCTCTTGTTGATACCAACTCTCTTAAAATCATCACTCACATGTTTCAGGAGAAATATTTATCTAGTTTTGCAAAATAATCCTAACTGGCCTTATTTAACTTAGTGTTTCGTGTAGGTGCTGGCTGATGATACTGCTCATAGAGGGAGCGTTCCTATTTAGAAAGTGCTGCAGAATGGTTTTTTCCATGAGAGAAAGATGTCAGTGAAAGTCTCCTGGACTTTGCAAAGAAACATAACTTTAAAAGTGCCTGAGTTTTAACACGATTTGATTTTAATTTAAACGCCATCACAGAAGTCTGTGTCGTTATGTCAGTCTGTATTCAATGTTCAGAGGCAGAAGGTTGAGGCACAGCAGTAACTGACAGTGTGGGATGGTATTTTGCAGAGTGCCTGCCTAAGACACCCCTATAAGTTTGACTTAATTGTTTTTCAAGCCATTTGATTTATTCTACATTGGTCTTAAAGTCATGCAGCAGAAAATATTCTTGGCCCAATTGAATTTGTACAGTTTTGATTACAGTATTGAACATGGAGCCTTCATTTTCTTCTGTAAATCATAGATTCAGGAGAAAAGGTAACTGCAGGAGAATGTCAGCTGTGGACAAAGGAGGACAAGGGAAATCGTCTGTAAGTTGTCTGTGAAGAGGGCGAGGAGATCCCTCGGTGTGCTGTGCGGGGTGCCCCCTGCCCAGGCAAGCAGGGCTTCCCCTGCCTTGCAAGACCTGCTGGCCATCTGCCCTGTGTTGCACACATTTTAACACTCTCCACCAAAAGCTTACAAGGGTTGTGACGTATTTCAGAAACAGCAAAACTGTGACTTTTTGTCATTACATTTATACGTGTGTTGAAGAATGTGTTTAAAAAGGAGCGTGACTGTGTGTAGGGTGCATGAGAGAGTATTTGAGGGGCAGCTGAGTACTGGCAGTTCACTTGTATTCAACCACCTGTACATTATCCTTGAAACGTGTCCACTGACGCAGGGCATATGCATGCTGTGTACCACAACAGAATTTAGCACAGTACTATTCTAATGCTATTGTATTTGCTTCAAGTTTGTATTGTTTAAGATTAAAAAAAAAGAAAGAAAAGAAAAAGGCTAAGCCTTTCCTTAATGTTATTTTGTGAAGTGCACCTTAAGAATTCTAGAATCGTATAGAAGCTATAATTTTATCTCTTGATATGTTGTATATGTAGGTAGGTATAGCTTTGCTTGTCTGGGCTTTAAGTAATATTTTTTGCTGCAAATTAAAAAAAAAAAAAAAAAAAAAAGCCCTAAAGGACTTTTGAGAAGGTCTGGGGAGCTTGAGGTAACTTTTCTACTTTGGAGGTAATAACATTGGTAAGAGTTTAAATTTGAAATTAAGTTCTTCTGCAGTAAGAAATATTTAAAGAAATATTCCTAGACTCTCTAACCAATAAAAGGTCTGAAAAGAAGCAGATGTTAGCTATTTTAGTGTACTTAAAAAAAAAAGAAAAAAAAATGCAAAGAGTGGTAAAATTTTATATTTTTATTTGTTAAATGTCTATTGAAGGTCTGTCTGTTTTGGCCAGATTTATTATGGATGTCTATCTGTTGGTAATTTGAATGATCTGCAAAAATGTGCTTTTAAAAGTGTATCACTACTTGATATTAAATAAAAATTAAAAAAAAAAAAATTGTGAAACAATTCTGAAAGGGATTTTAAAAGAAGGTCATTCAAATACATATTCCAAACATGCGTATGATTTTGATGGGTTTTCACATACTGTGGACCGTGGGGCAGATTTTTTTTTTCATTGTTTCTTCAAATGACAGCTTGCAGAGCTGCATGAACACAGTGACATTTTCTGTCTTTGTCTCGCTGTTATCATTCATTTATGAAATTCAAGGAATTAATTTGAACTCCACCATCTTTTGAACTCCACCATCTATTGATTTAAAAAAAAATAACCTGTTTTTAGCCAAATTTACTAGTTAAAAGCTGTTTGGCGTCCAGGAAGGTTGGTTCCCTCTCTAGCAATTTAGCCATCTTTCCCTGGAAGGCCACACTGTGTTTATTTTAATGTGTATGCAATACATTGAACCTCTATTCAGAAAGAGATTTTTTAGGATGGTCCTTCTCCTTACAATTTAGGAGTTACAGACTTCTGTCCTGTCTTCTGACTAGTCTGGAGGGACCTCTTGTTTTCACTGCTGAGTCTCCAGTATCCTCAGTAAGCAGTTTTGAATGAACTGGAATCAATTCAGTGGCCACTTCTCTGCCCTCCCTTCTGCTTGCCAAAATTCTGGTGACCTTCAGGTTTGAGTACTTAAAGTTAATTATATCCTTAACGATTTTGCAAACTTGTTTCCAGATCCTGTGAACGGGGACAAGGTTCGAATGTAAGCATGTGTCCCTCTCTCTGTTGCTGAGGTAAATAATATTATAAGGTTACCTGCAGCGTACCTTGTTGTCTGCAGCTGACAAAACTTAATAAAGCCAAGGTTTGAGCATGTTCCAGATTCTGAAGGTCTAAATTCACAAATAAGACTTAAGTTTGTATGCAGGTGTCTTCTGAGAGAGGTGTCTTCCTCTCCATTTACTTTGTGTCTCTATATACATTTCGTTAATAGATTTAGACACACACTAAAAACCCCAAGATGTGGGGTTTTGTGTTTAGATTTTCTTTGTTTTTGTTGTGTTTTGTTTGTTTAAATTCAGAGTGTAGGCCAAGTTGCTAATTACAATTGTTATCTTCCAGTTCCTGAGTTTGGTTTTGTTATTTATTATGTCAGAGATACTGAGATTCTAAACCTTTGTGAAAGGTATTGAAAAGTATTTTTCATAAAGTGTTGGGGGAGAATCTGGGCTTCATAATAATTACAGAAAATCACCGTTTTAAGCTTGTTTTCAAGGTTGTTAATTTCAGTCTGTAATAGCTATTGAGGAATATAGAGCACTGATTCCTGAAAGACAAATTCCAAATGAAAGTATTTTTGCCTTCATAAAACAAAGGTAACACAAAGCAGACTTTTTCTTCCAGTCTTGCCCACACTGCATAAAGTTTGTCATGGAAACATCAGGACAAAATATCAGGAATTATTTTATTTTCCTGCTCTTGTCACTCCTACTATTCCTGGAGTGCTTGCAATTCTCTATACTTAAACCACAAGTGTGTCTAAAGGAGGTACCTTTAGCTGCATTATCAACACTTGTAAGCTTTAGGTCCAACAGAAAGCAGGATATGGATTAAGCTATCGTTCCTTTCTCATTTATTTACATTTTGAATAAGCACCTACCAGAATTTTATGTAAATTATTGTTGAATTTTCTGAATTATTCTTCTGCAGCTGCCTGTTGAAATGGCCATTTTGCCATAAGTAAATTACAAAAGACACAAATTTAAGTGCTATATCAAAAGGTTTTTTAAGTAGGTGATAGTAGGAGTCCTATGTGTTTTTACTTTTCCACTGTATACAAGTTTGCAAAAAATACCTTTTTCTGGACATGGTATCAAAGGGCGTGGTTCTGGACTATTTATTACACAGCTCCATTTTCTTTTTCACTGCATACATGTAGCTTTATCAATTAAATATCAGCTGTGGAAATGAAAGTTAAATTATATTTACTTGCTTTAGAAAGATGAAATTTCAAGATGAAGGTAACCCCTACTTAATAAAGATAAAATACAAGCAATTATTTGTGGGTTTTGGTGGGGTTTTTTGTTGCTTTTTTCAAAGATGTGGATTACTTTTAAACTACCAGTGCCTACCTACACACAGTA
This sequence comes from Megaceryle torquata, assembly GCA_024611175.1. Classification (NCBI taxonomy): domain Eukaryota; kingdom Metazoa; phylum Chordata; class Aves; order Coraciiformes; family Cerylidae; genus Megaceryle; species Megaceryle torquata. Next base: position 41,019 of record JANIJG010006566.1, read on the forward strand.
ATATGCAATTGCATGTGAAGATTTTAGTATATGGTACTAGGGTAACTGAAATGTGAAATACATCCACAATTGAAGCCATAAGTTTTAATTAATATTTAGATTGAGGTACCATTTGTTTGGAAAGTAATTTAAAATAAAACAAAACCAAAACCTTCTGATTTTTAGGTTTGTTCTAGTACTGGCTTCTGCTCAGCTGTGCCTTACAAACTCAAGATCGTTCTCTTGGCCTTGTTTACCAAATCTGTTCCCTTTCTGTATGTGGTGCAGAGCCTTGTTACCTACACCTCTGAAGTGACTGCTCTGCTTTCCCTTGGTACCACGAGGGAGGCTTCCTAATAAAAGCTACCATCCTGTAGGCACCAGGGTGACTTCATGCACTATCTAAACCCTGTTGTTTTACTGAAACTGGTTTTACTGTAAATGAAGATAAATAAATGCATAAACTTTCTCAGAACAGGGTCATCTGTTACCAAATAATGTGGGAAACACAACAAATATAGATTTCATTGCCAGGCTTAGAAGTCTTTAAAATAGTTGGCTTTTGAATAATTTGGCTTATATTCAGTATTGCTCTTTCACTAATAATTTACATGAGAGGATTACCAGTAATTTTTTGGTGGGAATAGCAGAGGGGAGCCCTAATTGGAGTGGCTGAAGGAAACATTTCTATGTTTCTAAGATTGGGAAAGGACCATTCTCACTTCTTTGGTGAGGAGCTTGCTGCCTTTCATCTTGCTTCTGTTTCTTCCATCCATTTAAATCCTGTGAACTCAGGGCAGGTTCACCCATCCTTCCTTCCTTTGCTGACCCAGGAAAACCAAATCCCTGTAAGATAACTACTTCTCCAGCCCTAGTAATCCCTCTAGCTCTGCTGATCTGATTTTGGTCTTTAAGCAGCTTTGTTTTGGGGGGTCTACTTTAAAGGATCGTTTGATCATGAAGTTGTTCATATATCTAAACAATAACTTTCTGAAATGTTGCTGTAGCCTTTTGTTCATTCCCTACACTTTCATATGTATTGATCCTTTTATCATGTCTGTAAGTTACTGACCCAGCTGACCAAATATGACCACTTTGATGAGATATGTATTTTCCTTACAAAAGTAGATTATTTTTTTTCCTATAGGTATTATGTGGAGATAGGTAAAAATCAGGTCTTTGAAACCTCTTTTTTTTTTCATTTCTATATTAGAAAAAAACAGGTTCAAAGGATGTGTACATTGATTGGGATTTTTTTTTTATAAAGGTATTTTCAACAGTGGTTGACTTTGGTTTTGAATCAGCATTTTGATTTTGTAAGAAAGTTGGTTTCCCCACTGCTGTTTTTGCCTGTTTAGCAGACATCCTGCATAGCAATTATTTGATCTGTAACTTGGAAGGCTGTATCACTGTTAAAATAGTGCAACTGGTATTGTTGAGATTTTTACTTCGTATAAATTTTTCATTCCTGCAGAAGTTAAATCTCTAAACTGGAGTGAGATAAGAGTCACTGTGGCACTCTTTGAAGAGGAACAGTATAAAACCAGCACTGCATACCAGCATCAAAGTTGGTGGTGGAGACAGATGATGAATATCCCAGGAGATACGATTACACTTCTACCCAGGGAAGAGCAACTAAGCTGGTGAAGGGCCTGGATAACAAGTCTTAGGAGGAGTGGCTCAGGGAACTGGGGCTATTTAGAAAAGGAAGCTGAGGGGAGGAGACCTTAAAATTCTTTAGAACTACCTGAAAGGACGTTGTAGAGAGGTATGCATTGGTCTCTTCTTACAAGTAACTAGAGAGAAAACAAGAGGGAATAGCCTCAAGCTGCACCTGGTTTTGACTGGACATTAGGAAAAGTGGTTTTCACTTGCAAGGGTTTTCAGGCATTGAAACAGTCTGCACAGGGAGGTGGTTGAGTGTCACCATCTCTGGATGAGTTTAAAAGCTGTATAGATGTGCTTGTGGATATGGCTTAGTGGTGGACTTGGTAGAGGAGGGTTAATGGTTGGACTCTATGATCTTAAAGGCTTTTTCCAACCTTGATGATTCTATGAATTAATTTCCATTTTGTGGTCTGTCAGTTCTTACCTCTCCTTGACATAATTAAAGATGTTTAATAACAAGTACTATTTAAATCATGCATTAAAACCAGAAATGTATGAGAGTACTTGATGCTGAGTTACTGAGTAAAGGATAAGGAAAATATCCTAGATCTGGAATCTGTTATTGTTAATTGTCAGTAGTTAAGCTGAAATACTATAAAGCATTTGCATTAGTGTTGGGTTTATTTTGTGACAGTCTCCTGCCTAATTTGGTGTTTTGTACTAGGGAGGCTGAGAAAGCACTTCTGATTTAATATACCTGTTACTGAATGGATTATTAGTTCTTCAGGTCTGAGTATTTCTTGAATTATTTTTTTTCCCCTCAAGTATATGGAAAGTGTAAATTCAGCTCTTAAGTAAATTAATCAAGGCAGGAGATATGTTTGCGGTCTTTCCTTGTGTGGAGTCCAATCATGCCTGAAAACTGTTGAATTTGTTCAGGAAGTGGAGATGTTATGGGTAGAAGGTGTAAGACTGATCTGTCTTGATGTTTTAATTACTGATCACTGTTTACATAGGCTATATATTAAGCTGTAGGTTCTCAGTAAGTTCATAGGCTTACAGTTTAATATGATGAAATAACTTAGTCCTTTTGTGACTTATTGTTGGAATTTATCCACTTGACTTAATTGAAAATTCAGAAATAAATTCCACTGAGTCTGGTTTATTGACTCCTCAGACAGTAGCACTTTAAGTAAGAAAACACCTAGTGGGGTTGGAACAGAGTGTAAAGTACTGCTTCCTTTCTCCCTCTTGCCTCTTTCCCCGTTAAAAGTTGACCTTAGGAATACTTAGGTGCAGAGGTGATTCTGGTTTTATTAACTTCATGAAGCTACCTCAGAGACCAGGAGTCAGTATCCAGGCAAAGTATAGAAACATAATGTGCCACTGAATCTGGAAGTTCTGGAAAGAGTGGCTTAATGTGAGGAACTTGTGGGAATTGGTGGTTCAACCCTTGTTCACCTGGTGTTCACTTTTGTTCATCATCTAACCATTCTCTTCTTTCAGTTCTTGCAATCATGTATTTAAACATGTGGGGAGTCTTTGTGACAAACTGAAGAACAAACAGGGCTATTTGTATTAATGGGTATTACAATGAAAATACATCCAGGTATTTGGGGTTAGTCATGAGGTTTTTTACTTATACCTAATACAATTGTTTCTATTAATTGTAAATGTGGATATATATACACATTGCATATGATATCTTAGTGGCAGCTGAATTTTTTGCATCGGCTTTACTGTGTTGCTTACAGTTTCTTTTTCTATTGGCAGGTATTTAATTAGTCAAGGAGCACATGTAGGAGCTGTAAATAGTGAAGGAGACACTCCATTAGATATTGCTGAAGAAGAGGCAATGGAAGAGCTGCTTCAGAATGAAGTAAATAAACAAGGTAATTTTGAATATGGAAGGGCAGTTTTGTTTATTGAACACTAAATATATTTTCAAAAACTTATGCTAAAATAGGAATTTAAAGTCAATCTGTTTTCTAAAGAGAATTGTCAGTACAATGTACAGTGCTCAAGATGTCTTCTAGGTGTTTTTACTCAGCCCAGCCTTGTGTGAAGAGAGTTAGAGGTATTGAACCTGGGTGTAAATGGGGAGTCCTGCTTTCACTTAGCAGGATTTAGGTGGTATTCAGATACTGTGGAGGATATTCACCTGGGATATAGAATTCTATATGCCAGCTTTAGACTATCTGTAAAGAGATTCCTGCCTTAGAGAGGAGAGAAACACTTTTAAGGTGCCCCAGATGTTTTACAGTGGGGGGAGTCTAGCCCTAAGGTAGTGATTTCTTTCCACTGACTACAAGAAAACCTAGAATATTGAAAACAAGTAAGCAGCTATGCTGTATCCTGTAAGTCGCCCTTTGCGTTTACTTCTGACTGTTTTAATGTCCTTCTCCAGTGCCAGATGTCTGAAACTACTCCTTGGGCTAAGGAGTCTTAGATTGCACTTGATTTAGGCCTGAGAACCTATCATGAACCTTTATTTTTCCTCCTGGTGTTATGTATTATTCTGAGAGCTCTATATAGGTGAGCATTCATGTAACAGTTAATGGATAGGTACCAAGTTTTAACAGTATTGTATATACCCTAAATTTATGCACCTTCCTCCTATAAAATTGTTAGTACTGGCAGTGGTGACTTTACAGGAGAAACTGGCCTTTGAAAAAGGGTATGGATTCATTTTTTCCCTGCTTTTTTCTCCCCCTCTTTACACTGCTGTTTTCCATGTTCCAAAGATCAAGTGGGTTTTCCAGCAAAAGGTCTTTGAACATTTCTGGTTTTCCAAATCCACAGAAGAAAGAATATTCAGTTGTGGTTCACTGACCATCTTGAGTCCAGTAGACATGCACTGCTTTCCTACAACCCCCAGTACACAAACTGGGGTGATACGGCCCGAGTTATATTAGATGTTGAAGGAAGATAGCACTTGGATTCAGACAGGTCCTTTGTAGGAGGGCATCTCCCAAGGGGACTGCATTGCTACCTGTCTCTTAAAAGGCTTCTACATCCTCGAAAATGTTGCTCTTTTTGTAGCATTGAATTTGTCTCCGAGACAGATTTATGCAGTTTAACAGTAAACTAGTAATTGCTTCTCACTTTGCCCTGATATAAGTTGCATGCTTAAACCCATTTAATGTCCAAAGCAAACAGTGGAAAGAAAGTTAATGACATGATATGCAGGGAAATATGAGAACTGCAGATCTGCAGAAGTAGACTGTAGATTTTGCAAAGGCTTTGATTCCATTATTTGGTAGTGTTGATGGCATTTTAATTAACAGTTCTTAGAGTTAATGCACAAACAATATCAGATTAGATAGTTGTGGATTTTTTTTTTTTTCCTGTCTGTACTTCCATTTGTAATTAGTTTAGAAAAAATACAGTTGTTCTTTTTTTTCTAACAGTACTGTCAGTCTTTGCTGAAGAGTTGTTTCTGGAATGTGCCTCAGCCTGAATTCTTTAAGGTTGATTCTGAGACATTTGACTTTACTGATATGCTGTACTAATTGACTGTAGTAGTTCATAAAATTGCCATTATTTGGAAACAGAACTCTTCTAAAATCTCTTATTTATATGTTACTGATTTCTTAAGGGAAAAAAAATATATTATACGGGTCTTGTTTTGTTTTGTTATTTTGGCTTGGTTTTTTACAACGGGCTGGGTTTTTTTTAACACACTGATTTTTATTCTTTTGCAAGTTCAGTTATTTTGAACAGCCCATTTGTAAAATTAGCATTGGCAACCTAAACTAAATGCCACAGTTCACTGAAAATTTCAGTGTGGTTTAGACGTTTCATATTTAAAGCTTACAATAAACTGTCTGTTGGAAGTCTGAGAACAATGTAGGTGTTCCCACACCATAGCTGTTAGCTTCTAAAGGGATAATGCAGGTTATTTAAAAATACTAGATTTCACTTGCTATGGAAAAACCTATTTTCCAGGCATTCCTCTTAGATTTTTGTGCCATTTGGCTTGCTGAATAACTAAAGGTTTTTCAGAGTATTGATCTTTCTCAGATGGTATGAGAAATATATTGGTTGAATGAGGGACCATGTCAGGTGAAAAAAAACTTGCTAGGGCTGTACTTCAGAGTGGTTTGGCCTCCGTCTGTGGAGATCAGGAACTGGATGCTGTCCCGAGGACCAGGCTGTGAAAATCCCTGACAGAATTTCTACCTTCTACCAGACACTAAAGCCTGTGATTTTTTTATATATATAGTTTTATTCACTGTATATATATTTACATATATGTATTTTATCTGGCTTGTTTTGCTGTTGGACCACATAGGAGGTTCAATTTTAGAGAAGCAGGGAAGGTGATGTGCAGTGTCCCTCCTTCTGAATTTGTGTCTGAAGCTGTAAGAACTAAGGGCTTTTACCTGCAGAGATTAAATCACAGGAAATATTAAATGATTGTGAATGATAATGGAATAGGAAGTATATTACTCTGGATCTGAACTTGTTCTATCTATTCTCAGCAATAAGATTTTAATCATGTGGTTTTGATGGCATCCCTAACTAGCATGTAAAGTTAATATTGTATACAGAATGTTTATTTAGCCATTATCATGATCACTTGGAAAATGTCTAATTGTGTGTATGCTGTGAGCAGAGAAGTTAATAGCTCTAAAACAGGACTTAATTGTTGATCTTAATGTGCAATTAACATTGATGCATCGTGACAGTTTCATCTCTGACTGTAGATGTGGCTGAACGCTATTTTCCCTCCAGCTTTAGCATAGCTTCTCGTATAAATCAAAGTAGTGCTGTAGTTTTGATAATGCAAGTTAACTGTGGGGTCTATGGAATGATCAGCCCTGTCTCAGTGTTACCAGTAGTGAAAGATCAGCCAATTTATCTTGAAAATAAACAAACCTGGGTGGCACAATCTTACCTCTGTGCATGTAAAACATGCAGCCTAAAAATAAAGTAGATGTTTTCTGTAACATTTTTGTCTTGCAATGTTTTAGTGTGTATTTATTCCTACATTCATTAGTTTCATTTTTTATGTTGTTTAGTTAATGCCTAGTATGGCTTCCTACATATGGGCATCAGCAGTCAGTCTCATTTGGTGGCAGAAGGTTGCCTGGAAAGATCAGTCAGGTTCATTGTGATTTCAGATATGTTTAAGTGGTGTTGTGTGATATTTGTTTCTGTTAGAAATCTGAGGAGAATCCCCATATTAGAGCTCCCTTTTTTGCTGCCTTTGTAGACTTTCAGTCTTTATAGGAACAGTTCAAACAGAGCTTTCCAGTTGTGCAACTATTCAGCATTCCTACAGATCATCAGTTTGTTTGTACTTTTGCCCAATTTTTACGGGTATAAAATTGTATTTTAAGGACATGTCTGACTACCCGACAAGAAGTGGGAGCCTCTGGACACGCTAAATTCACAGAAATAAATTATAGAGTACAACACAAGTCAGCTCTTATATGAGCTTAATAAAAAAGCCTTTACAGGCTTAATAAAAAGAAGGATCTGCAGTGTTTGCTCATCTTGTTTTAGCATTCAGACTCCAAATCTGACCTGTCTAGAGAGGAGATGGTCAGTGATCCAAATTAATCTTCTTGTTTTACAAGTTCTGTTGTAAGGAGTGTTGGACATGAGTTTTTACAGCATTATTATCTAGTGTCTCTCTTTTCAGTTACTCTGATCTCCATATGCAAAACTTCTAAATTGTGATCCTTGGTTCAAACACCTTTTCATGTGTCCTCCTGTGTGGGAAACAGATCTCTAGACAAGGCCACCTAAGTTCTGCTGAGCATATAGTGGGTGGGACCCTGTTACTAGAATGGACTATGCAGTAATTCTGAACCTTTGGACTAGCTGTCCTGTAAGTGAAACCATAGCACTCTGGTAATAAGGGAAGCATTTTCCTACCCTAATCTTTAAAGGGGAATTATTTGCTTAATTATTTTTAAAGCTTAAAACTTGATTTAGTTTTACACTTTGTGAAAAGATAAATTACATACGTGCTCAGGTAAAGATTATTTTACACAGTTGAGACACTTTACAAATAACGAAACTGAGTGTTTTATGGAAATTACTCAAAAGTATGCTGAACAGCTATTCTCTTTGCACACCATGTGTTTTAAATATTTTGTGTGTTTTACAAACAAATTCTCTTAGGAGCTGTTTTGTTGTTTCTCCATATGGCTAATATCTTTATCATGGGCCAGTCCCATATATATAGGTGCCACTGCAATCCACATAATTGTTTAACTTCCATTAAAAATATTATTTACAGTTTGTTGATATGATCCCTTATGTATCTACTCTGCAGTGTTTCAACATACCATAATTATGGAAGTTGTCTATTGCCAGGAGTGTGAAGTTTTCATTTCCACTGGTGAAAACTAGCAGACTTGAGAGAGATGTGGCTTTAGTCCCTGCTGCCACTGGCCTGTTTTAAAAGTTCCTTCTCCTTCGGTCTCGAGTAAGGTTAAGTGCAATGGGTTGAAGTGATTTTTTAGTTGTTTATCATTTTGTGTCCTCTTAAAATTATTTATAGCTGCTTAAGAAGCTATTTTGAATTATAGGAAACATTCTTAGGAGGTGAGTTCGTGGGGAGAGGTAGCATGAGGTGAATCAGGAGTTCATGATGCAGTGTGGTAGCTATTCAGTAGCTATCAGAGATCATTTCTCCTTTTCCAAGGAAAAGCAAGTGTTCCACATTCTTAATTATAGGTAAATGTAACGAGACTTTCTCAGATGTATTGCTTAACTCAGCTTTGTTTATGTGGATAAAATGTGAACTATTACATTTGCATATAAACATTCACTGCATGAAGTAGAAAGTGGGTTGATCTTCTGTCTATAAAACATGCCTTTATATGGCCGAGGAGTCCTGAAACAATGATTCAGCATTTAAATTTATGCTGAATTTCATTAAATCCTCCCTGAGCAACAGGCTGTTCTCAAACCTCTTAGGAACTGTTGAATAATGCTCGTTGATCAGAAAAAGGTGAAAGCATTTAGCAATAGATTATTAATGATTTAAGAGGTTGTTAGGCTGCCGGAGAAGTTAAGGGTTTTGGTGGTGTGAGTGAATACTCTGGCTGAAGTTGCGCTGGGAGGCAGCGCATTGCCATCTATGGGCCGTATGAAGAAAGCATTTGAGATGTATGACAAGCATTTTCTTTTTCTCTGGTAATAGAGTCTGGAAAACAAAAGCAAGGAAAAAGGTCTGTACAAGGTATAAAAAAGGCTGTTTACATTCCATTTTCTGTAGTTAATAATGGGATTTGCATTGAGCTTATCTTGGAGAGCAGCTTTTTTTTTTTTTTTTTTCCCCCTATGACACAAAGTTTAATTCCCATTTTCGTGCCAGTTATTAATGTTGTATTTAGATTGGCAAGATTCTCATGCTTTCTTCTGTTGAAATATGATCATAAATTTACTTGCTTGTAAAATAATATATTGATGCAGCCACTAGTCCTCTGCAGCCATTATATCTTGTTTGTCCTTCAGAAATGCAATCGTTTATGGTATTAATAGAAGCCTGTATTCAGTATTCATTATTTTTTCTGCAAAAGCATTGCTATTTTGACATAATTTTCTGAGTCTGTAGGCATACCTGGAAACTATGCTTAGCCGTTAACCATTAGAAGCTCAAGGTCATGGTTTGGAAGGAACTTTTTCTCTCTTCCTCCTTTATAAAAAAGTGCCCTAAAATAGCCAGCCACACACACAAACACTGATGGGACTTTGTCAGAATCTTTAGGTGGAGAAGGTTGCTTACGCTGATAAAGATTCACAGTTAGACCTCAGGCACGTAAAAAAGGGGATGGACATAAATGTGACTAACAGATTATATGTAAACTATTTATTTGTGTAGTAGTGTTTTGCAGGCAACACTGACATGTAAATGACTGTACTCAAGAGAATTATTTTCCCAGGATCTGCTGATCCGCACTGCTGTGTCATTCTGAAAGGCAAGCAGATGAGAAGGCCAAAGGAAGTTGCAGTTTGCAGTAGTTCACACATCACTATGCAGGAAGGAGCCTTCTGTAGGACTGGGAATGCATGATATCAATATATTATTGATTCAAAGTTCATGATTTTCATTCTTCCTATCTGTCAGAGTTTTATACATGAGTAGATATGTAAAATTTGATGTTTGTCTGGATTTATTTAGTCATGGGTTGTCTTGAGGGAGACAGTCTTAGAAGTTTCTAAGTTTTTTTATCACTTTCAAAGAAGTATATTTTAGCTTTTTTTTCTCTGCTTAGTGCTTCCACAATCTCCTGTATCTTCCTGCATCTTGCAGATTTAACCTCCTTATTGCCCTCCGTCAGTTGCCGATAAAACATTTATA